>CAJQZN010035653.1:0-15638 GCA_907164685.1 Colias eurytheme | reverse complement strand
GAATATCATATCATAATAACATTTTTCGACATTCGACAATGACCGTTGTTTGTTCTTTTTGATAAGGGAAAGATACGATTTATGAAAAAATCCTTAACAGACACAGCAGTATACTTCTAAAAATATGTTCTACAAATTGCATTTCACTCAACTCTAAGACCTAACTTCGACCAATCAATTAGCTTAAACACACATCGCTCTGAGTTCGATTCAAGCCCCCTAATCCATTGAAATTGGTAGCTTCACAATGTTCTGAAAACTTTTCACGTTTATATATTATTCTTTTCTGTTTTCCATTGCTTCAAAGCGAAGTTAAAATTCTATAATTATCAAAGTTACTGTAGTACGGTAGTTGGATGTATGGATGTTTGTTACTCTTTCACGTAAAAACTACTGAACCGATTACAATGAAATTTAGCACACATATAGAGGGTAACTTGGATTAACACATAGGATAGGTTTTATCCCGGAAATCCCACGGGAACATGAACTATGCGGGTTTTCCTTTGAAAACGCGGGCGAAGCCGCGGGCGGAAATCTAGTCTGTAATATCTTTTTAACAAATGTCTCTTCAAATTCCTTCACGAATTTATTTAACTTCAAGGCCTCTGAGTTGTAAAAGTGTGTTTTAAAAACATACTTAAATTCAAACATGTTAAATTAACATCAATTTTAATTATTAGCCTTTAGTTATAATGGCTATAAAATTTGCTCTTTAATTAACTCCAAACTTTATTCAGTTACAATAAACCACCCTAATAGACTTGTATAATGAACTTGTATGAAAAATATCGTGAGCAGAGAGGCGGAAGCTGAAAATCTAATTTTGTGTCCACAGTTGACATATTTGCCCCGTTTTAACCGCTCTGAATTTTATGCTACTATTTTTTGGAAGTCTTGCCAAAAAATGAGGTAGTAAAAATGAATGGTTTTATCATTTTAGTTTGTGCTTGTAACATTTTAAGTACAAAACAGCTGATCTAAATTTGGTTACTTACGGATTAAACAAGTCTTGTTTGCCGAACGATGTTTTATACAACGAACGAACGATATTTAAAATTGTTTTACCCCAATGGGTATTATTTTATTCGTAATCTAACAAGCAAATATTATAGACCATACTTATATTATATTATATCCATACTAATATTATAAATGCGAAAGTAACTCTGTCTGTCTGTCTGTTACACAATCACGCCTAAACTATTGAACTAATTTTCATGAAATTTGGTATGGAGATATTTTGATACCCGAGAAAGGACATAGGCTACTTTTTTTCCCGGGAAAATGACGCAATCCCGGAAATCCTACGGGAACGGGAACTTTGCGGGTTTTTCTTTGACTGCGCGGGCCAAGCCGCAGGCGGAAAGTTAGTTCACTATAATTACATAGCCTATGTACTAGGGAATGCAATCCCGACTCGAGATTGTAAATTCGGGATCCCGCGGGATTAGAAATATCAATCCCGCGGGATCCCGGAATTTTCGGGATCCCGTCTAATTAAAAAAAAAGTTGAATTCAGATGACTGAAAAAGCTAATAACTGCTTGTTTGTGATAGGAGGCCATCCATAAATTACGTCACGCGAATTTTAGAACTTTTCAACCCCTCCTTGTCACAGGTTGTCACATTTTTAGTACCCCGTCCCCCCTAATGTGACGTCACACATTTTTCAAACTTATGCATGTATCTAAAAATAATCAAAAGAAAGCAGTTATTTTCATTTTTTTACTTTAATTAAATAATCTTAGATATCGAAAATTTTAAAAATCGTAAATTTTAGTGTCCCACTTGCATTACAACATGACTCTAGAAAGAAGAAAGAAAGAAAGAAAGATCATTTATTTGACTCCACAAAAAATAACACGCACACAATACAATTAGATTAAGACAATACAATTCAAACACAGTAAAAATAAAATATATATATAACTAAATTAAAAGATGTAAAATTAAGAAGTGGAGCCAAAATGGTAGCCACTCAGCATAAATTGCAACGCAGCTGTTGCAACACTGATTTTCAGTGGCCCCTCTTTGAAGCGATTGGAGCGGCAGTGCGTTCAAAAATATAATAATATGATATAATGTAAACTAATTAGGAAGGACTCTAGGAATTAAATGTTGTTACGTAAGGGATAATCTTATAGCGAGAGTGCGAAATTATTAATAAATACATATAGGTAGGTAGATTAAAAATTTTCTGTTCAAAGTTTTTTGCTCACGTACAAATTTCGTTTCGTTTTATTATGTCACGTCACAAAGCTTTTGATCCCCCCCTGCCCCTTGTCACATTATGTCACATAAAGATGATACCCTCCCCCCCTATTAAAGTGTAACGTAATTTATGGATGGCCCCTAGTGAGGTTAACTAAAATAACATGTTACTCGAAAGAAAATAAAAACCTTTATTATTTAATCTTACCAACCTTAATCAGGTTGTAAGGAAATTAACGTAGGTAAATTAGGTAATCCAAACAATAAGCTTATTTCAAGGGAATTAGGAAAAATTAGGAAAAATTGAAAAGCTTGCGCCCCGAGTGGTTGTGTGTTGCGTCGCTGACCACTGCCGCCCAATCCCGTCAATCTCGAACGGGATCTCGTCATATTATGCGTCGGGATTGATCCCGAAAAATTACACGAGATCTCGCGAGATCGGGATCCCGCGGGATCGGGATTGCATTCCCTACTATGTACCTAGCTATGCTTAGATATTTAAAACTACACATCAGATTTTGATGCGGTTTTTTTTCATTATAGAGTGTTTTTCGAGGAAGATTTTTGTATAGTATAATTCGTCAGGTTTTAGAAAAATCGAGCGAAGCCACGGATGGAAAGCTTGTAAATAAATAATCGAAGTTACAGTACCTACTCCAAAAATAATAATGCGCATGCAAATCTTCGCTAATTGTCGTATTTCATTTGACTTAAGGGCTTGGTCTAGTAGTGCAAACAAATGCATCCTGTCATCCTATATGTAAATAATACAAATGTACTAAGGGAAAGTTGCTCCACTTAATTATTAAAAATTAAATCATTCGTATGCATAATTTAATATTCGTAATAAGTACCAAAAATGACAATTTGAAACAATTTTCGTGAAAATTACACCAGGTGATTTTTTTTATCAGTACACAAAATTTGCGAATACTTTCTATTGATATCTTCAACTTCATGTTTATATAACTGATCAACTTTTACAAAGAAATTTGGACGAAATATAAAAAAAAATAAGCTTTCCATACAAAATGCATAACTCTATACATTTTTTTCGACCTAAGTTTCTTAGTGGAAGTTGTTCAGTTTAACTAATAAAACGGATAAACAAATTTTGTATATAATAAAAAAAAATGTAATGTTTGTGTTAAAAAATTATAAAATAGAAAAATACGCAAATGAAAACAAAAGATATTTATTTCTGACTAGCTTCCGCCCGCGACTCCGTCCGCGCGGATGTCGGTCTTCGCGTCTTCTACAGATTTATTATATTATGTATAATATATATAGATTTATATTGATAAACCTAATAAATCTTTTGCTAGCATTCTGATGCTTTATCGGTTGCACTGGATTTATCTCTTTTTTTTTCAATCGCTTGAATGATATAGGATGGGTCCTTGATGGCCATCGAATGCTGAAGTCTCGAATCAATCAATTCTGACAGTAGGCAATTTATGTAAAATCTTGATAATGGTCCATCATTTTATTTTGCCTAAACGTTACATACTTTTTTATATACTCTATTTTTAACGAATGATTCACTCCAGTCCAAACAGCAAATAAGCAGACTTCTGCTTCTGCAACGTTTAGTTAGTAGAAGCAGAAGTCTGCTTATTTGTATTTCAAAAGTGTTATTTTTTTGCATTGTATTTCAAATATTAATTTTTTAATTTTTAACCGCATCTTCCGCATTCATGTCTTTTGCCGGAATTAGACATTTAACTTTTACTAGTCCCATTTTCCCTTTTTGATATGGGAGTGTATAAAGTAATTTTTTTAGATATTTCTCGTTATACTTTTTTAGAGTTATTAGTTTAAAGTTATTATTGTCATTTTGCTCATTAGGTAAAGTAATTTCGATATCAGTTTTAAGTTTTTTGATACCTGCAATAAAAAATGGTTGCCTGTAAAGTTGGTTTTACGGGCGAAGATTTTACGTGACAACGTCTTTTTCTCGATTATAGTTGAGTGGGAGAGAGACGCAAGGCATTCGGTGGGCCTCTCTCTCGTTCGGTGACTCATCGTAACGTTACCGAGCGTTACACTTTTTCATAAGTGACTCCCAGTCGCAACCTAATTTAAGACGTTGTCACGTCAAAAACGTCATAATCGCCTGCACATACTTAACGATTACACCCTGTATACAATCCACCATCCACATTCATAATGTTTTCCTGTCCTCCTCTCCTTTACACTGTTCACCGATACATTTAAAATGAGGTAAATCTGCTACCACTGAAGGATGTTTCATTGTGATCAGCAAATTTTCACCACTGTTGTCGATTATTTGTTTTTCATTTTTAATCAGCAATTGGGAATCATCAGTTTTGTTTTTTGCAGATTGGTGATGTACCCTAACAATACGTCGAAAAGGGAAAGCATCAACGAATTATCGTTTTCGTCCTCTTTTTTTATTCTTCGCGTCTCTGTTACTTGTGTTTGTTTAGTTCTCAACACCCACTGAATTTTCTATGTTATTGTGATCTTCCATTACATCTGAGTTTTGATGATGTGATGATAATCCATTCGTTTTAATATTGGTACTTAGAGTTGGTGGACTAAACTAGAAATGGCGGACTAAATTTGTCAGCGCGTCTGTAAGATCAGAATATAAAACCAACATCCTGTATTTAAGTTACAAAATTAATAATCAAACAACATGCCGCTACGTTGAAAATGACTAGAAGAAAAAATTAAAACACCTCGGCATATAATTTTGGAGTAAACAAATCATTTTCCCCGTATGGGGATTTCCCCGGATGAACTTGGGAAGTTCAAGTTCTCAATACAAGTTTATATTATATTTCGTACATATTTCTCAAACGAAAAATAAACATTATTGGAACTTCAAAAAAAAATATATTATAAGAAAATTTATGAGCTTACTTTAGTTTTAAAGAAATATACATCCTGACACCCCGTAAAATAAAGAAATTGTTGCCAATCATCTTTGCAATCTATTTGGTTTCATTAACTTTATGTTCGAAGATAATTTTTTTTCTAGTAGCTACACGCGTATTTTTTTCGTTTATTTTCCATATCGAAATCAAATGTTTAAAAATACGAATATTTGCACAAAACTAAGATAAAAATAATCAATTAACAAAAATATTAAATTTAATGAAGTAGAGCAACTTTCTCTTCGGAAGAAGGAAAATCGAGCGTAGAGCACACGTCAGAACGCTCCGGCCCAAGGAGCGCGACTAAAGAAGTTCGCTAGGATTTTTCCTAATTATTTTAAATATTTTTTTAATATTTAAAGAATTATCAAAATTCAAAAAAAATTTTTTTTAAAGGATTAATACTCATTGGTCTTCAACCAACTCGAATAAATTAATGGAAAAAATAACTTTTAGCAGTATTTATCAATAGATTTTGTAAGGCAAAAAATGGGAAATTTAATGAATTTATAACGTTCTAATTAGGAAAATCATAAGTTTTTCGGCAATTGTATTCAGCAGTTTTTAATAACGACTATATAAGGATAATAATGCGCTGATCAGATTGTGTAAATTGTAATCGGTTGCAACGTAGTGAGTGCACAAACTTAGCTCGAAATGTCTTTGGGGGAAAGAGACTTATCTTGAAGGCCTGATTAAGGTAACATAAAGTAACTTTATAAATGTGAAAAAATTCACGCGCATTGCGTATATAACACTAATTGATAAACAAGAAAAAAAAATTCAGTTTATCATTTCATTAGCCGGGAAAAAATTGTCAAATAACTTGTTGAAAACGCAATTTTGCTAGACTGCAGCCTTAACAAATTTTACTAAATTATGCATGAAGAAAATGCATTTAACCACTCTACACATACATACATATCGTCTTCGGACGCTCCGGGAATATGACAGTTACCGAACTGTGACGGAGATTTCTATGCGCATTATCACTTTTGGAGTACTGGTTATTAAAATTATTGCTATAGAGGTATACTATTTTAAGCCTACTGTTCTTGATTGACTATTGCCTTCTGCAAAACAAACAAAGCGGGGCTATTCTCGGAAGTTCCTCACAGACGCGATTATTATCAGCCTGAAGAGTTTTAATTAACTCAGTCAAGGCTTTATACTGTATTTTTGTTTCTTGTGTGTCGTATTTTTCTTTTAGATAGCAATGACTAAAAGTTAGTGTAAATTAAACACTATTTTTACTTAAATGTTATTTTATCAAATCAATATACTATGCTATTAAGAAATATATTGTTCAGTCCAGGAGACAGTGCCTATACAGTAATAAAATAAATTATTTTCAAAATAATATTATAATAACGATAAAATTTACAAATATATTTGTATGATTCTTCTCAAAACCTGAACATATTATCTCTATACAACTTGGTCTACAAACACTCTTACATTGTAACATTTTTCTCTCTAGTTAACCATATTTTCTGTTTACAAACGAAGGGTGATTCCAATTACGTCAGTTGGAACCGCGCCAACAAAACAAAACCTCTTGAATAACATTAAAGCAATGTATCGTGCATTCAACTTTGGACTATTATAGAATTACTGTTTTAGTTCCCCGCCTAACATAATGGTAAATCGTTAGAGCTGATTTTCCTTTGAAATTATAAACAGGGTAAGATGATTCTTGAGAGGAAATATTTTCCAAGGTTGTGTATAAATATTAAGGATAATTTTTATGTGATAGTTTTTACACCGTTTTCTAATGTCGTTTTATTTCATATTAATTAAGATTTATTGCTATTATTTTTCCTATTTATTCACAGGCTTCAACAAAATTGAATTTCAGGAATATATAAACAGTTATGAATACCTAACGTTGCTGGCACGATCGAACGAGAATTTTGGTAAACGTTGAACATTTCACCCTATAACCTTTCTTTGTTAGATAAATTTATTTATAGAAAACCTTTTAAATTTTTCATTTGATTTTATAAAAGTATGAACCGATATACTAAAAGACTTAGGTATACAAAATATACCGAAATAAACGACAGCTTAAAATTGCTTCATATTAAAGTAACATTTCACATAACTCCAAGTGATCCCAATTTCGTATAAAAGCTACACTTCACACTAGTATTATATCCCAAAAATTTCGACAGTTTCACACAAAGTTTTGTAAGATTAAACCCTTTTATTTCAAGTGCACTTATCTGCTATAAGATGCTGTTTAAGCTTCGCAATGCGGCTGATATTGGCAACTTGCCCTGTTATCATTTTGGTCATACAATACGTGACTATTCCTGTTTGTGAAATCCATACTAATATTATAAATGCGAAAGTAACTCTGTCTGTCTGTCTGTCTGTTACTCAATCACGCCTAAATTACTGAACCAATTTGCATGAAATTTGGTATGGAGATATTTTGATACCCGAGAAAGGACGGCTACCTTTTATTGCGAAATATGTACCACGGGCGAAGCCGGGGCGGGCCACTAGTATGACATAATACGAAAAGGAGTAACAAATTGTTTACCGTACTAAGATGTGTTTTTAAATATTGAACTTTATGTTGTGTGAAGATAAGGTTTTAATTTGATTATTAGTCAAGCTTTTTGCTATCACACGGGTTCACATGCGAAAAGTGCTTCTTGAGGCTTCTCGCTCTGTCTGGCCCAGTTTATTGAACTCAAAATTTTAGTGTTTAATCATATATGTACATGCAGAATCAATTAAATTTCTAATCGTAGACGTTCATCTGATTTATTGTTTTTGAAACACGAGTTATTTTTATATATGAATATCGTCATAATATAACGTATTTGTTTGCACTTGTACTTGCCCCACAATATATGAATATGATTAGGTATCGCTATTATTTCTGGGAAGTGAAATTTATAATGCACTGTAAGTTTTACCTGAAGCATCAAAAAACCCGTTGTAAAGTTTAAAAATGTTACTAAGATTTACATCGCATTTCCAAGTAATAAAAAGTTCATAACGCGCTTGAAAATTCTCAAGTAAAAATTTGCACACTGAAGTTAGCTCATTTTAGTGTCAATGGAATCTCAGAAAACTCGAGTAAAGTTGAAATTATTTATTTCGTAAACCGCCGACGTTGAGTTATTAAAAGTTTTTAGAAACTAAAGATTCGTTAATTTTGAAACTTGCTTTAATTTGGACGTGAGACGTGGACGTGAATACTTGAATCCAAGTATAAATTTAGCTTAATTTACTGTTTTTAATTAACTTGAAGCTAGAAATAAGTAAACGTACTTGGACGTTATTTATTTATGTTGTAAGTGCTTATCTGTTTAAATAATTGTTGAAGAAAAAATATAATTTAAACTAGCTGTTACGCGCAGCTTCGCGTGCGTTATCAAATTAAATTTTCATGCCTTTGGGGATAGAAGTTACAAAAATGCCTTAATCGTAGTGGCTACTGCATGCCAAATTTTAATCCGATCGGTTCAATAGTTTGGGCTGTGCGTTGATAGATCAGTCAGTCGTTTGCATTTTATTCTCTGTATGTATGCTTAAATCTTTAAAACTACGCAACGTATTTTGATGCGATTTTTTTAATAGATAGAGGTGATTCATAAGGAATGTTTAAGTATATAATTTATTACGTTTTAGACAAAGCGGGCGAAGCCGCGGGCGAAAAGCTAGTATATTAGTTATAATATTATTAATATTGTTGATTAATACTACTGTTTAGAATATTGATCTCTTTTCTACATTATATTCTGGTTTTTATTATAAAAACTGGAAGAGTTAGCTACGAATATAAAATAAATATCTTCGTTAAGTATAGCGTAAGAAAGTTTTTTGAAGACCCTGCAATTCTAGAATATTTTACAAAGAACTTTTTATCACAATTTGGAACTTTTGAGTTTGAGCAGCTATTTCAGTCTGACGTAATTTCGAGTTTTGCTATTTACGTAATAAAAGTGTTGCAAAGGTACTTTTTGAATTATCTCGCTTAATTTATTAACTGTATTCTGTATTGTTAACAATAAAATAAATATTAAGTAAGTGTGGTATATTACCTCTATATACTACATAATAACAACAGGGATAATTTTTTTCTAACAAAATACACAAACACAGTTTTCATCTATTCTATAGAGTGTAGTTACGATTGACATTATTTCTTTAAACCACAGTATTACAATATTGTAATACTGTGTTTAAACCTTTTTAATGCTAGTGCAAATTCAGAAATAAATTTAAATCATTTTTTTTTATTTATTTAAAGCAGTAATAACAGCAAGTCCTTGCAATCTATCATGCAATCGAGGTCATGTTAACATGCAGTGAGCGCTGTCTACGAGAGATGAGCTTCACAACGACACATACCCTATCATTTACAATGAAAATCTGGGTACTGTCAGCAAAACAGTCAAGATGAAAAACTGAATAATAATCTAAATTGTTGGTTTTCGCAAAATAATCATCAATCGGTAAAGTCCGCAAAATAAAAAGGTTTAACTAAATATTGATCTTAATTATTAGTTTTACAAATAAAAATAAGTAATTTTGAAAATATTTAGTCATTATGTTTTCAATTATATATTTTAGTGCTTTATCAGTGTTAAACTGTAGCCTAACATTTTTCCATTAAAAAAAAATCGAGAAACGTAGATTCCTAATTTCCTATGTACCTATTATGGTATTTCTCAGATAGCATAATACCACAGTATTACCATTATTTCCTACAGTAAGGAATCGCCTTTGATGTCGCGCGATGCCGGCGCCAGCGTAGGTAATGACGCTGCCACACGAAAATACGCTAGGGTTGCAACAAATGGGAAATAAAACAATTGTGATTATTAATATTATGATGAAATCTTTATTCATATGTACATTCAAAATAATTGCGATTATTAAATCTGATGTAATTATTTGTTCATAAATATATAATTACAGATATTGCACTGCTAAATATTATTTACGTGGACACTTTATTTTTGGATGTTCTTAATTGTATATTATAACATTTAACTAAGTAATGCATTCGCATTGGGATGTACAATCTGATTAGAAAATAATGAGGACAACATATATACATAGCTTTGATTTTAATTCAACAGATACAATTAATACAATCTTTCTGAAATATTGTTTCCTTCTGGGATTTCAATGTAGATTTACATCCGTAAACCGAACAGTTTGTGCGCGCCATAATAGAATATGTAAGTACCTATGTATAATAAAATTATTACACAAAAAATACGACTGCGTCATCCTTTCGCGCTAGGTAAAGCAAACTAAGCGTGTTTGCTTTACGCGGCCCGCGTCGCCCGACCCCCGCCAGTTCCCCTCCGTTTCTCTGCACAAGTACATTCGTCGCACTACTGTAGGAAATAATGGTAATACTGTGATAATACAGAAAACGATAAACCTTATCAACATGCTCTCACGTATTGTGACCGGTGTCCACCATGTTAACATGTACTAAGCGCTGTCTAGATCTTCAAGACAAGATTAAGGCATATACTAGGGCACATGGTATATAGCACTACCCTTAGCCTGCGGCTTTGCCCGCTTTTAAAGTAAATTTACGTAGAAAATAATTATTTCACCGCAGTAGCAAGAAGACTTTGTCATTCCTAACTATCTCCAGATAGAAAGATCATAATCATAGAATCACTGCGCTGCGAAATAAAGAAAGACATAGTAGAGATGTAACAGTTAGTAAATACCACAGTTAATAAAATACCACAATCTAAAAATCATAATAATTGATATGAGTTTTAGACTGTCATATAAATACTACAGATAGTATTATACTATAGTAGTAGTAGGTACCTACTAAAATCTCGTTTAAAAGTTATCACATCGTAATTTAGTTTATCCAATATCCTACCAATATAATTCCGAAGTTTGCGCGCGACGTATAGAGTACTTTGAAGTAAAATTATTAAATACTAGCGGTCCGCCCCGGCTTCGCCCGTGGTACATAATATTTACGTTTTCTCTACATAAAAACCATCCTCGTACTTCAAGGAATATAATAAAAAAAGAATTATCGAAATCGGTTCAGCCGTTCTCCAGTTATGCGCTTACCAACACATTTTGCGATTCATTTTTATATATAAGATTTGCTCGAAAATTTGTGGGAAAATAGATTATAATATTATTATGAAAAGAATAAATTATTTTTGGGAAAACTTATTAGGTACGTCAAATAATAATATTTCATTTAATTTGGAATGGAATTACAAAATATTATTTTATGCCAAAACACCAATAATTGTTGTATTCTAAAGAAAATTTGGCACGGATTAATCTATTTTTTTTTAGATCAATGTTATCCTTTTACAACATAATCTCCAATATGTTATTATAGGTAAGTTTTTGATTTTCAAACGAATTTCCAAAGTACGTGACCCTGTTATATGATTGTTCTATACTAGTTTTGTAAACAAATATAATTGTCAAGCCAATTAAAAATTTAATGTGAAATATTAAGGGTCAATTTGCAATATTCTGTCCTCACTCAGAGGCATTATAAAGCGTTAATTGAGAGACTAATTAGCGAAGTGAAATTAAGATGTGTCCGTATTTCATGGACTGAGTTTAAATTTTGAGATCAAGCAATATTGGTTAATAAATTTTTGTTTTTCTGCTTTGCTTGGCTTTAGCTTTTGGCAAAGGAAGAAGTTTCTGAACCATACAGTATTCTTAAATTATAGAGAACGCATGAGAAACCTAACATTTCCAAAAAAAGAATACCACTGACACCACCATAATAAAGATTAGAAATAAAAACAAATTTTAATTTAATATATTTATGAAATGTATTTTTTGAAGTTTAGACTGTAAGTTAAAAACAACCTCATATTTAATTACTTAAATTAATTATGATGACGTATGTTCGAAAAAGAAAATCGTTTTACACCATACATTTAGTGTTAGAGATTTTCTTATTCTACTGAATATTTCTATTTGTTATTAATTTCTTAATATAAATCAACTTCATCCCCAGGTAACGGTGTCAACGGTAAACATGCTGACAACAGTGCTGAATGACAGTCCAATTTTCCCGGAGAATGAGGAGGAACAGGCCGATTTATCCGCACCTCTACTTATGGACAGCCCTCAGGTTATAACTTAAACAATAATACTTAATTTTAATTGAATTATTAGCACATTATTATAATGTGCTAATAATTCAATTAAAATTAAGTGTCAATTTGCAATAGAGCGAATCATTTATTACAATACAGTGTATTTCACAATATTAATTAATTAAATAATTTAATATTAATATAATTATAAAATTCATTGGTTCCATATAGTGTACTCCGCGGTTTTACCCGCAGTGCTCCGCTCCTGTTGGTCTTAGCGAGATGATATATAGCCTATAGCCTTCCTCGATGAATGGGCTATCTAACACCGAAAGAATTTTTCAAATCGGACCAGCAGTTCCCGAGATTAGCGCGCTCAAACAAACAAACACTTCAGCTTTATAATATTAGTATAGATGAAGATTTACGCAGATTTTTAATTACGGCAAACCTAAGAACCGTTATTAAGAGAGTTCATTAAGATGTTAATTATGTTGTAGTTGATTTTCTAGGAATTAAATCTAATATATATTTAATTACGTGATTTGAGTTTTAAATGAGGTTTAATATTTAATTATGTTATTTAAGTTATAAAAGGTTTTGAATCTAGATTTAAATTCTTAGTAAGATCTAATTTGGAGAGATTTTGATTGTATTCGTTAACCATTGTAATAAACATCATTCTCAATTTATTATAATACATAATATTATGATTATATTGTATATCATAATATAACGTCACAATTTTGTAATTTGATATTATACTCGTATTAGTTATGATATTAATATGATGTAAGTGAATTTATGTTATATTTGTATTGCCTACTATAAAACTAATATTCGTTTGTTGCAGTGCGTGCTTTTCGGAACGTTCATGATATGGTTTGCATCAATAACCATCAATTTAGGGCCCACGTTTCTCTCTGGGGCCCTGGCTGCCAGCGCCGGCTCGTACAGTTCGTACGGGCCCTCGCCTTCGTGTCCGCTAGTTAGGGGCCCCTTCAGGCATTATGTACTCAACGCTCTATGGATAGGTGTTAACGCTGTGTGCGTAGGTCTCACCCTGTTTCACTTGAAGAAATTACACCGTGATCTCACTAAGGTACGTATGTTGTGATTGTTTGTATGTTTGAGTGGATATTGTTCAATCAACTGGAAAATTCAGAATTTATTTTTTGGGATGAAGATTTAAAACAAATACGTGTGTGTATTGTACATATTGAATAAAAAAAATAGTGTGTGTAAAAATAATACTAAATTTGTTCAACACTAATAAAAGCAGCAATATAAAATAAATGTAAAGTCATTTGTTTGATATTTATGTAACGAATACAGAATTAAATTTGTATATCTGGAAATTGGGAACAATATAAATTTCCGATGTACAAAAAAACAGTTGATTGAACATCGTTTGAAATTCACATCACCCATTGCTTTCAACATGGCTGCCGATAAAATGTAGCGACGAGTGTAGCCGATGAATAAATTATCGTAGAACACACAGTGCTACGCGATTCAACCTCCACAAAACACATAAACTGGTTGTACTATAAGATTTAAATTTTGTGAACATGGTATGAGCTCCAGCCGGGAATGCTTTATTGGGTGTTGCTGGGGCGAGTTGCGTTGGATAAAATTTAAATCTTATCGCATGCAGGCTAACGTAGAGGCAGTTCGCGTAGCTGGTCTAGTTACCACGCTAGTCAGCATGGCTGGAGACAACCGCCGGATGGATTCTCTACCTAACAGCGTTGGACCAAGGGTGACTATTGCATGCACAGCATGCCCCGATATTTCGTAGCGTATTATTTGATGCACCGCTGTAGGATGTAGTCGTTTCAGATACACGGATTCCACGCCCTTTGATAACCTTCTTTACTAAATAGTTTAAATAAATAATGTGATAAATTGGATGAAAATTAATAAATCAATGTTATAAATGAATCTAAAGCAAAATTTTTGTTTGTACTTCTAGCGCTATTTGGTATTTTAGTTATAATTTTCTAAACTTTTTCTTAGTCACAAAATTTAATCTATTTTTAAATATTTTTAAAATTATTATTGGATATTTCTTTTTCCATACAAAAATAAATAGATTTTTCTAAATTAATCAAACTTTTATTCTATCTTTGACTTCAATTTAGCCCCACCTCCCGAAAATCCTTAACCACCAAAACGTCCACATTAACTTCACACAATTTATAGACAGTAGATGGTACGCTAGCTGACGGGCAGTGTCGGAGTGCGAACCTGCCTCTGGGTGGTGGTCGACGCCTGCGGGGGTACCTCGCCAGGGTGGAACGGGAGGGGGTGCGCCGAGTGCGAATGTTCCTGGTGATAACGGCCGCGTATGTGCTGTTCTGGGGACCGCTGTTTATCATCACGCTGCTGCATCACCCGGCTCTGACGTCACATGTGGCGTATGAGGTAGGTCACTGAGAAGCAAAATATGAATTGTATTTTTTTTTACTTTAAATGTTGACTTAGTTTTATTACAATATGTAGAGTATAGAAAATTTCGTTTATACTTTTCTAATAATATTTTGTCATGTGTTATTTCAGTTTTTTTTTAAACTGCAGTATAATATATAACTAGATTTTTTGTTAAAAACGACTATTTTGATTTTTAAATGTAATAATTATTCCATGTAAAGAAATATTTCTGGGCGTTTTATATACAGAAAAACAGAAATACTTAAAAACATCGATAAAATTCACATCACGCTACGCTACGTGCGTGCGTAGCACCGTAGCACCTGTAGAACATTTTATAGCTCGTAGCATTTAAGAAGCGTAGTGTATGAAAGGCTAAAAGCTAATATTAGCTATTGTGACCTTTAATAAACTATAAATCGTTCGTCATCTCACGAGCCAGTGAATTCATAATTCTAAAAATGCTGGAGTGTATAAGCCTTTTTTTTTCAAACAGAATAATATTAAAAATTAACGTGGAGTTTATAAAAATTACTGCTACGATGCTACGGCGAGCTACAATGATCTTTCAACGTTATGGTCACTGGACATACCAGTTTCCTCAAGATATTTATTTACCTTCATCGTAAAATTAGTAATAATTAATACGTTGAGATAATGAGTGGGGATTGCAAAAAGTTTATTTGCAACAGACACATGTATAAAAATCTTGAATATCATATGCGATTTCTGGCAGCGCATAAACCTCGGAAGATACAACCTCTGAGATACCACTACCTTTTACACCACATATGAATCAATTATCTTCTCTAGCTCTACTTCCAAATCACGCTTCACATTTCGTACGTGCACGCGGCAGTGAACCCGCTCCTGTTCATGGCTCTGCACCGAGCGCTGCGCCGCGCCGCTCTGCAGCTGTGTTGTGGATGCTGTGTTCATTGGAGCCAGTTTGTTCTTGCGCTCACTGCTGCTGGTAAGACTTAGAACATTATCATTTTCTGTTT
>CAJQZN010035650.1:0-13384 GCA_907164685.1 Colias eurytheme | reverse complement strand
GGCGAGAATTTGAAAGTCTTTCAAATTCACACTGTAAATCAACTATTCCCCCTGGACGCTTTCTTCCATGATAAAATTTGTTGTCATCGGTGTTTGAGACAATGAACAATCCATTTATATCAGTTACTCGTGATAATGCTACATATAACAGCTGCTGACTGTGACTTTTATTGTATTCATAAACGATTTGATCAAAAGTACCACCTTGAGACTTAGGTATGTATTGTAAGCGCACAAGCAGATACTAATGGAAAGTGATTTCTCTTTGCAAATATTGTCTTATTTCTATTCATTGGTACAGATGACGATCTTCGTAAAATTGGGACTGCTGTTCTACTAATGTTTAGAGTTTGAATATGATGGGCAGCTTTTTTCCTAATTTTCTCTCCTATCTTACCAGGAAACTCAAGCCATAAGCGTATGATGTTATCACTGTCATCACGTTCAATATACACTAACTTTCCAACACAACCGTTGGCTAAGCCATCAGATACATCAATATTGGTTGTAATAATGTAAAATTTGTTAAGTATAACTCCTGTATCAATAACTAACATTTTATGAAATTGTTGGCGTACATATGCTTCTTTTTCAACTGAATGACAACCTATATACATATCTGTTGCTATGGATACTACTTTGTCTTCAGCAATATTTAAAATAGATTGATTATAATCCGCAACATGTTTATTTTTATTTTAAAAGTAATAAATAAACAAGTATATTTAGAGATTTTCAAAAAATTTTGCAATTTAAAATAATGTTTAAATTAAAACTGTTGAATTTTTCATTCACTTTGCTATTCACAATTGATCCGTTTGAAAATTTGAAAATAAATAATCCTAATTGATTATGATATTTGCCACTAGCTGGCGTATAAGTCAAGAAGCGTGTAGTATATGACATTTACTTACAACCAATCAGAATTGTTATTTTTAAATGGCGGAAACTACACAGACTATAGTAAGCGTTACTTCCGTCAGAAAAAAAATCTGAGTTACTCCCTAGTCGCGCCTAAAGAAGTTTTACTTCAAAAAAATAGTTTGAGACGATTGACTTTCACTAGTGACTAGTCTACTTAATGAATACCTAATAACAATTAAACAACCTATTCCGATACTGTCTTTTAAGTTTAAGTAAATATTTAGCTAAGGGGCAAGGGGCTAAAATAAAAGAATGATACCTAACCTACGTGGGCAAAGCCGCGGGCAATAGCTAGTTTTCTACAAACATTCTGCATATTTCACCAGCTTGCATAAATAACGATTATATCCAATATTATATGTGATCTTTAATATTCATGCTGTTAATCTTCTGTTCGATGTTAATACCTACATAGTAATGCATATTTGAGGTGCTTCACCGCTGCGAATATGAAATACAGAGGGGATTAGGGCTGCCAACTGCTAGTTTTAATAATATACAATTTGTACATATTTTATACATATACCGTTTTTTAAATTTTATTGAAATGTTGTATAATATTATGTAATTTTCACGGAAGAAATGAATTTAAATACGCTGTATCAAAAAAGATTTAACACTAATTACGGCAATAGGCACTTTCAAGTCTACAAAAGAAAACATACATATACTTAAGATGTAGTCATTAATTCGTTTTAAACGCATCAAGCTTATCATTTTTCTTTTACATTGACAACCCTGAAACTGTGTATTTCATACACGATAATATCTTGATTTCAACCACAACGCACATTAACCGTGTAATTCTGAACTAGGTACAAATTAATTCTACAAGGAAAATACAACTACTATAAATCCATACTAATATTATAAATGCGAAAGTAACTCTGTCTGTCTGTCTGTTACTCAATCACGCCTAAACTACTGAACCAATTTTCATGAAATTGGGTATGGAGATATTTTGATACCCGAGAAAGGACATAGGCTACTTTTTATCCCGGGAAAATGACGCAATCCCGGAAATCCCACGGGAACGGGAACTATGCGGGTTTTTCTTTGACTGCGCGGGCGAAGCCGCGGGCCGAAACCTAGTAATGTATAATTAATATAAGTACAATCATTAAAAATAGATCATTGAAATCATTGAAGTGCAACATAATTGCTCGATATTAATATTTTATCTGACATTTACATAAATAGATCGAGGCAAATACTTTGGTCCATATAATACACTAGCTGCGCCCCGCGGTTTTACCAGTATTGCTCCGCTCCTGTTGGTCTTAGAGTGATGACATAATATTAGCCTATGCCTTCCTCGATAAATGGGCTATCTAACACCGTTAGAATTTTTCAAATCGGACCAGTAGTTCCTGGGATTAGCGCGTTCAAACAAACAAACTCTTTAGCTTTTTAATATTAGTATTAATTGAGTACATTTTTCATTAGCAGTTTAATATAAACTGACGTCATGACTTGAAGATTTCTATTCAAAGTTTCTACAAGCAAACCAGAGCATTAATTCTATTATCTTGTATTTGCATAACAATGCATTTAACTGCATAAATATGGACGGTAGCTGTATTTTCACAGTTGCATAAATCTACGAGCTTGAAGCTCTCTACGTTAAAATTACACTATAGCCTTAAGAAATTTGGTACATTTAATTTAACTAACTAAAATGCAAGTAATATTTAACAATAAATTTCAAATTTGAGGATCTAACAAAATCAAAAATGATAAAACTTAATCATCGTCCATACATTATACATTTCTACCTATAGCAGGAGATTTATTTTGCATACCGGGCACGAAATTTTTATAATATACCACCTAGCTTTCCGCCTGCGACTTCGCCCGCGTTTTTAAAGAAAAACCCGCATAGTTCCCGTTCCCTTGGGATTTCCGGGATAAAACCTTAATTTTTATTTTATCTTATGTGTTAATCCAAGTTACCTATATGTATGCTAAATTTAATTGTAATCGGTTCTGTAGTATTTGCATGAAAGAGTAACAATCAAACATACACATACATCGTTCCTCATAAACTTTCGCATTAATAATATTAGTAGGATAGGATTAAGTATTTAACTTTGTGCCTATAAGCTCAACATTGCCTACATTAAACTTTTCCATTTCCACAATACCTTCAACCTACTATACATATGAAAAAAATATCAATCTATACTAATATTATAAAGCTGAAGAGTTTGTTTGTTTGAACGCACTAATCTCAGGAACTACTGGTCCGATTTGAAAAATTCTTTCAGGGTTAGATAGCCTATTTATCGAGGAAGGCTATAGGCTATATATCATCACGCTAAGACCAACAGGAGTGGAGCACTGTGGGTAAAACCGCGGGGCAGAGCTAGTAAAAAATATTTTCCAAATCGAAAAGCACCCCGTATAATCGTTTAACGAGTGGAAACTGAATCAATCTACATCCCATCGCTTCCACAGTTAATTTTATGCTGATTAAGCTTCTCGTTTCAGAACGAATGTGGGGCAGTTAATTCTGACACTGAGTGTGGAAATAGAGTTAATACACGTGCTTTTAATGTATAGATATGTATAGTAAGTTTATATTATATTAACTGGGTTTTACCCGTTTTACCTGCGAAGCCTTTTTGCAGTAAATGTAGAAGTTTCAGAGGTAATGAGTTGTTTCGCCGTGGTAAAAATCTATAATGTACCTATACTAGGTACTCTAGTTGAGGAGTTTGTTTGTTTGTTTGAAAAATTAATAAGCGCTAATTTCAAAAACTTACTACTCATACGGTTAAAACAGCGGAGCACAGCTAATCAAAATATGGTGCCAAAGGCACTTTCTTTAGCCTTAGCTTAGCTTAGCCTTTATAAGGCTACTTTCTTATACCTAACACTTATATTAAGAAAAATACTTTTAACATTATCTTAAAGCTAAATTACATCAAACTCTTTACGCCACAAATATATATTCTATCCGTCTCTATCTAATCCTTTGAAAAAGATGAGAAAGCATTAACATTAATCTTACGAACGACTTGTAGAAGTTCGTGACATTGAAAAATCGGTCCTTACAGACAAAATAATTTGTACTACAAATCTATGAATTACCCAGGTTCATGTAACAAGCAATTAATTTGGTATCAATTACCTATCAATACAAAGGAAAGTTTGTCTATTTTTGAGTGCACTTGATACACAATATATCCATGGATTGCGTGCTTGAAAGCAATAAGCGGGACTATCACGATCCTTATAAAAACAGTAATAAAACATACTTGATTGTTACAAATCTTATTGGAGTAGTACACAAGTACAAATAAAAGGTTTTTGTAGATATTATAGGTACGTTTGCAAACTTATTATAGTAATAAAGTGCTTTGCTTTGTTTGAGAACTAGATTTGACTAGCGACTTTATTTACGTAGGTACGGTACAGTAGTCTAATAAAACAAATTTGTACCTACTGACGGCTGAATACTTTTTATTTCAGTTAAATATTAATTAATTTTAAACGTATACTTTTTATCTGTGACTTAGTATCTGTGACTTATTATCTGTGACTTAATTATTAATAAAAAGAAAAAAAATGTGAGCCGTCATGGGACGCCTGGCAGATGTGAAACATCGTTCGGTTTACAAGTGAGCCTATAGATGTGTATAGCGTGGCGACCCGTCGCCATGGCAAGCGTCGCCACGTCAACAATTCGGTTTCACATCAAAATAGACACCATTTTTACATCAATTTATCAATATGAGGGGAATTAATTTTACGATTATTACTCAAATCAAACAATAATTATAGTCCTTCAGTTGTCATTATCATTCGTTTCAATTAACACCATTATTTTCATACAATGGACGGCAATTAGAATTATTATGACAGCGTTGGGATTAATTAATATAAACCAAATATAATTAGGATTGTTTATTATTACATAAATCATGATGATGCTTTTTATGCATATTGAAGGAAGAAGTAATATATTATAATCATGAAAAATAAATCTTATATATAAAAATGAATCGCAAAATGTGTTGGTAAGCGCATAACTCGAGAACGGCTGAACCGATTTCGATAATTCTTTTTTTATTATATTCCTTGAAGTACGAGGATGGTTTTTATGTAGAGAAAACGTAAACACGTACCACGGGCGAAGCCGGGGCGGACCGCTAGTACGTAATATATATACATATATTTATGTTATGGGTTGAAGTGATAGGCATCATAACATTAGATATACAGGGTTACTTGTAAAACGCCAGTAACCTCGCAGGACAAGATTACTATATTATTTTAAACTACTTAAAAACTAACTTGAAAATTTAAGTTCTATCTCTTAAAATCGACCACAAAACAAAATATAACGTTTTAACTTTTAAGCATGTGTATTTGATAAATTATTTTCTTTCACAGAGGAAAAGCAAAAAGAATCAGCCGATAAGAGTGGTCCCTCCGAAGAAGAAGCCGCCACTAAGATACAGGCGGTTTTTCGTGGTCACAAAACAAGAAAATCCGTCAACATGAAGGCAGCTGAGAAACCGGCTGAGAACCAGCAGGAGCCGACCAAGGCGGAGCTAGAGGCGGAGTTCCGCGCTGATGATAAAGGTAAGTCTTACTTAGTAACTATTTAATCATCTGTGGTAAGACAAAAATGTTGTATTATTTTACTACTAGCTTTCCGCCCGCGGCCTTGCCCGCGTTCCGTTCCCGTGGGATTTCCGGGATAAAACCTATCCTATGTGTTAATCCAAGTTACCCTCTATATATGTGCTATATTTCATTGTTATCGGTTTAGTAGTATTTGCCTGAAAGAGTAACAAATATACACACATACACATACATCCATCCTAACAAACTTTCGCATTTATAATATTTGTAGGACTAAGGTAATATAAATCACATTTTATTTAATTGTATAAATGTACTTTAGATATATGTATATTCTAATTGCTAATAATAATTAATTATACCTGCCTGTTATATACCAAACTGTACCTCGCTTACCTACTCGTCACTTATTACGAATTCTGCAAAGAAAAATTCTCAATTCTATCACATAACAGTAAAAGGAAGGAATTAGGCCTACAGTAAGGCTTACAAAATCCATCTTATTATTATTGCAGTAAACGTTTCTCAACGCACATTTTTCGTATATTTTACGGCGATAACGTTCCCCCTCTGACTGGAATATTAAGCCGTATGTCATGATATTATTGATTGCCTTTACAAAAAGGCTTAAGGCTTTTCCACCAATAATGAGCGAGGATGTGTTGCGAGGAGTGTGTTTGTCTATAACCAAGAAGCTTATATCTAATACACTGGAGATTTCAGTATGAACATTAACTTGTAACAAGAAAATATGACGTTGAATGACGCCTGTATGTTTTTTATCTCTTTCACACCTAGGTAGTTAGTTAGGTGTGAAAGGGATAAAAAAACATACAGGCGTCATTCAAGGTCATATTTTCTTGTTACAAGTTAATGTTCATACTGAAATCTCCAGGGTATTAGATATAAGCTTCTTGGTAAATAACCAATAGTATCGCTACAATCGCTAAACGCTTCAAACGTCTAACTAAATCTATACTAATATTATAAAGCTGAAGAGTATGTTTATTTGTAAACGCGCTAATCTCAGGAACTTCTGGTCCGATTTGAAAATTTTTTTCGGTGTTAGATAACCGATTCATCGAGGAAGGCTATAGGTGAAACCGCGGAGCGCAGCTAGTGAAGCGATATGATTGGTTCTTACAAACACATTCCTCGCTACACACACACATTGGTGGAAATGCACCCTAAGGCATGTAAAGGTTACAATGAAAGCATAAATAGATCGAATATACTTTATTGATTGACCTTTGAGGTTCACATGAAGTGCGATTGAAGGCCGTAATTGTCAAGGATTTTTGTAAAAATAACAGATGTTGTAGAAGATTGCTTCCTTTCGTAAGAAACTAGGTATAGTCCGCGGCGGCACTCGTATGGTAATTAATTAACTAATCTATACTATTATCTACATACACTCATGCTAGCCAACTTTCCTGTTTATTATAGTAGTAAGATGAATAGGAAATTATTTTGACGACTTACTTTGATTTTTTGTTTATCTGTCTCTATTAAAAACAAAAACAACTGTATCAAAAACGTATGTAACACAATAAAAACTTAAAACAACACTACAAGAACAGTTGAGTTTGTATTGCGAAAGTAGAATTGCTTTTTCAAACATCTCAACTTCAATTTATCAAGAATAGTTATCTAAACACCACATTGTCTCTGAAAGTCCATTTAACTGTTACAATGTAAGTTGATTGCGAATCCATCGTAGTTGCAGTCGTTCGTGACATTGTGTAGATTTATACTATGTTTATACCATATTGTGTCTTAATACTTACAGAATTAGATCTATTTTTTTATAAAAATCTGTTGAAGTTAATGTCCTTTATTTTTTAAGAAATAATAATTACGAGATAATAATTTTGTTACTCTGGTAGATAACAATTTAAACAGGGGTCTATATGTAATCATTTACGAAATACGAAAACTCATAACATAATGAATTAATTATCATACAGTACAGAAAATATGTTTTCTTAATATTAAATCATATAAACCTAATCATATTGAACACTAGCTGTGCTCCGCGGTTTTACCCGCAGTGCTCCGCTCCTCTTGGTCTTAGCGTGATGATATATAGCCTATAGCCTTCCTCGATAAATAGGCTAACTAACACAGAAAGAATTTTTCAAATCGGACCAGTAGTTCCGCGATTAACGCGTTCAAACAAACAAACTCTTCAGCTTTATAATATTAAGTAGGTTATATTACAACTCATAATAAATCAGATATATTAGTATAATAATAATTAACACTTTTAATTAAATTTGAACATTTCTTTTATTAATAGATAATTTAAAGACGCGAATTGAGAAGTGGAAGTCCTGTAGCCTGTAGGTAATACAGGCATTATTGGAATAGTTTTCAGTATTCCGGAGCTTTCAAGAGAATGTTGAGATCACAGAACATATAAAAGAGGTTAGAAAGGCATTGTAGGCGGGGCAGACGCGCCAAGGATATGAGCACTGCTCACATCATCATCATGCGTATGATTCGTTCCATTTTAAATCGCGTGATCGCGCGACGCTATGATTGGCTAGATTTGAAATTGCAAATATGTGCGTAAGCGGACTTGCACGGACTTGGCCACACCCATAGGCGACACCGGTTCTTATAGGAACGGCGAATTATTGCCATTCTAACCTCTTTTATATGTTCTGTGGTTGAGATATTCCTTTGTCGTGTAATCTAATGAAGAAATTAGATATCGGCTTGTTCTAGAACGGAAGATATGTATTAGGTATGTATATTGTATATCTTTTTTAATAAATATTGTTTTTTGAAATGTACGAATAATGAGTAATACTCATAAAATGATTGTATTGTCACCAGTCAGTCCTTGATAAGAGTTAAATTTGAATTCTGTAAAGTAGGTCGTCAAAAACGTAGTAAAAATTATGGATACTGCAAATATTATTAATGATAGTAATAAATACGTAGCAAACATTAAATATTACCCATTGGCCATTATATATTACAAATCAACAGAAAGCCACATTATTCCTCAGTGAATTAGGCTATATTTCATCCCGGGTCAACCGGAGCGGAGCCGGGACGAGAAGCTAGTATCCTCTTGAGATTTCTCTTCGAAGACATTAGCTTTTATACTAAATCGATAAGGACATTAATGGAATGGGTCTGATATATAAAGATATGGAATAAGAAGAATTGATAATTTCGAAATGACAACAGGAATATGTGTGTACCTTATCAATAATATTTTTGACTGGGCTAGCTTAAACACTAGGTACCTATTTAATTAAAAATAGCTCGTCCTGATACCTACTTGCCGTTAGCTCAATCAGCCGTTCAATTCATTTCCTAGCCAGATTATAAAATGACAACATTCAATTAACGGCCTGAGTGTTATTAAGCTATTCAATCAATACAGCTAGACAAATTATGAAGATCGCTTTTTCAGCGCTTATGAATCGTCAAATCTACAGAATTGGTGTCTAATTTTCAAATTAATCAATTATTACAAAACATAGATCCTTTTAATATAAAATGACCTACAAAATATATTGGAATATATACGTTCACAACAAAATTATCTTTATTCACGTTAGCCTACGGACTGCATAATGTAACAGCTATGCAGGCCTACTTAATCTTTAATACTGCGGCACTGTCAAAGGGAAATGTACCTTATTTTGTTAGTGATTAAATTATGTATGGCTTGGCAGACGATATTTGGTGTGCGTGGTCTATCTTACTTGCGTGAGTATTATTTATTTGTGCCTTCCCGTAATTGGGAAATGGCTGAGCCGTTTTCGGTCTACCTTTTATGAAAGATAGGCAGTTTCATGTAGTAGAATTTTGGGTGTACAGTTTTTGGCATCTAATAAGGATTTGTTTCTATTTTTTTTGTATATACAGGGTGTCCCACTTTCGGTATACTAAGCGCAAAGGGACTTGTAGTTTTGCATACGCTGAGTACGTAAAAAATACTTATAAAATTCCAGACGCATTTTTTTTTCAAATAGAGGAGTTCTTAAAATTCCATGTGTACACCCCTAAAAAGCAACCCGCCCAACTTGGCCACCCGCACGTGAGCTATCGTTTAAGATTATGTTGTCATAGACAAAATGCTCACATTAGCAAAGCGATATATGCCGGCTGCGCGAAGCTAGAGAAGAATACATGGATTTTAAGGAAAAATTTAGCAAAAAATTTTTCACGTAATTTTGTTATTTGAGTATTTTTTACGTGATCAGTGTATGCAAAACTACAAGTCCCTTCGCGCTTAGTATACCGAAAGTGTGACACCCTGTATATGTATTAAGTTTTGAAGCAAACTTTTTTAGTCGCGTTGAGAGTAAAATTTCAACGTCGCGTCATGGCAATACCATCACATCATGGAATAAGGCGACGATTTTTATATCTTTGAATCTTGCTAAAGAAGTTTCACTTCTGACTCGTGTGTTCGGCACACACGTTCTTTTTGTTCTTTTGTTCGATAAAATCAGAATAGAAAAAATCACGTAGGTACCTACCTATTATTTGTAGTACATACATTTGAATTTATTTTCTACAATTCTTATTTTTCAAATGACTTCGATATGTGAACGTGAATGAAATACCCTTTAAAGATCTTAACGACACTTTTATGAAGTAAAATAAGGAATAAAAGCGAAGTTATCGGTTGAAATACATTTCCAATTGATCGAGTATTCCTAACCACTATTTATCTTTCATCTCCGTGTCCTAGTTAGGATTAGCACTGAATACTCGAACTCAAACATTTATTTATTTAACTGGATGTTTAGAAAAATGCAGAAAAATCATAATTTACCGCGGGTGGTAAGCTACCTAGTTAATTTATAAAACAATTAAACATTAAAATTTTAACTAAGTATTTGAATATAAAATAATTAAATTATGTTTGTGTGATTAAGAAAGTTGTTATGGCCGAAAATTTATGAATATGTGGCATGCGGTCCAAAATTTATCGCATCAGCTAGTTGAATGCGGAAAATTAAGATGCTGAAACTTGAATGTATTGCTTTAGTTAAGCTTTAGTTATAATATAATAATAGACATAATCTTTATTAGTATATATTAGTTACTAGCGGTCCGCCCCGGCTTCGCCCGTGGTACATATTTATTATTTACGTTTTCTCTACATAAAAACCATCCTCGTACTTCAAGGAATATAATAAAAAAAGAATTATCGAAATCGGTTCAGCCGTCCTCGAGTTATGCGCTTACCAACACATTTTGCGATTCATTTTTATATATAAGAAGATTATAGTTATAATGTTCTTTATGGTTGCTAGTATCATACCTCATTTTTGCTCACGTATATAATCATGTTGTACAACAGAACTAATAATATCAAACCCACATATTATTATTTTTATGTTATATTATGTTATCTACATAATATCCAAGGTTCATATTATTAAATAAGCAACGAGGTGTGTAGCATTTCTTTACGAATAAAAAAATATTGATTTATATTTGAATCGTAACAGACGAACACACGGCCGTTATTACATTACTAGCTTTCCGCCCGCGGCTTCGCCCGCTTTGTCTAAAACCTAATAAATTATATACTTAAACCTTCCTCTTGAATCACTCTATCTATTACAAAAAACCACATCAAAATCCGTTGCGTAGTTTTAAAGATTTAAGCATATACATAGGGACATAGGGACAGAGAAAGCGACTTTGTTTTATACTATGTAGTGATTATAATGTAACTAACGTAGGTAAGTATTTCATTGTTAATTAATAGACATCGGATTATATGCACTAACAAAACGCCAAAATATGCATGCAAATATGCACTAAAAAAGGCCGAAATATGCACTAAAAACGACTGATATGCCTAAAATATGCACAATACAAAATCAAAAAACCTTTATTATTTTTATATATTTTAATCAAAGATTGTACAAAAACAGTGAAATTTTCTTGAAATTAAGTATAGTTTTTGTGCCAATATAAAATTAAGCATTTTTACCAAATTTTCGAGCGCAAATTTGTGACGTTTGTCACCCGCCAGCCCAGTCTTGCCAGGGCCTTTCCGGGCTAAATCTAGCCCTTTTTTGGAATTCAACCCGTGTTTTAAGTTTTAAGCCTCAAAAGGGTAATCTAGTCCTACTTTGACTGGCTCAAAATTTACTTAAAATGGAGCCCATTTTGTAATTATTTGCCATTTTACCATGCCAAAATAGGGTTTGTTTACTCGCTGAGCGTTCTGATTGGCTAATAAAGGTTAGTCGACCAATCAAAACTCCCGCTACTTAACGAAATATGCACGATTGGGGAAAAAGGCTAAAATATGCACTAACGCCGTAATTAGAGAGTTTTATGCATATTTGCATATGCAAATGCATATAATCCGATGTCTATTAATTAATTATGTACCTAGTAATTTAATTACAATATAGAAAACAAAATCTAATTAACCCATTTCGAATACTATGTAATTGAATATTGTATTGTTAAGCCTTTAATCTGGTTGGAATTGAATTGTGAGATTTGTAACGAACTTGTTGAAACAAATTTTGCGTAAAATACAAATATTAAATCTCTATCTTTCAGCCCGCGGCTTCGCCCGCTTTGTCTTAAACATAATAAATTATATACTAAAACCTTCCTCTTGAATCACTCTAAGTATCTATTAAAAAAAACCGCATCAAAATCCGTTGCGTAGTTTTAAAGATTTAAGCATACATAGGGACATATGGACATAGGGACAGAGAAAGCGACTTTGTTTTATACTGTATGTGTAGTGATATTTCAAATGTTTTATTGAAAATTATCTGTTATAATATGATTTTTTAAATAAATACAGGATTTTTAACGATATTTTATTTTCGTCGAATATCATGATTACCTTCTTACTACGGGAAAATACATAGCTTTTTTGTTTTTCTCTTAGGTACTTTCAATACTTTTATTAATGACAATACCTACCTACTAAGTACTATCTGTTTAGCTAAGGATGTGTAGGAAAAAAATATTTGATCTATTTGTTATGTTATTTGTTAAGGGTCTTACATCGTTTCAATATTTCACAAAAATAATTAAGAATCTTTGTTGGTTCAAATTAGCATTTTTACATTTATGTAATAGATATTTACATATTATATTTTGTTAGGTGTCCGCTGCCGAATTTATGTTTTTCTTTGTGTCGTGAAAAAACAAAAATTGCCACCAAATAAATCTAAACGTATTTCAGCAGGAATTTTTACCCATTTAAATATTAAAATCCATCTGTAAACAGCCTTATCTGGGCACACAGGAATACCGTTCTTATTGTTAATGCGAAAAAATTCAAATCCGCCTGATGACAGTTTGGCCTAGTTTATTTGTGGAAAAGCCCGCAACTGAATAAAATGTAATTTAAAATTTACAAAGGACATCAGCTAAGGCCGCATCCAGAAGCTACGTTTTATTGCGATTCAAATACAGAATTTAAATATAACGATTTGACATTTTAAAATTTCAAATCGCTTGAATATTCTTTCTCGGAAAAGATTTCTGTTACATCGCATCGTTATCGTTAAATTAGGCTCCGTCCACACAGAACATTAAAATTTGACGTTACGTATAAGGGTAAGTTTACAAGGCGCGTTTTGCATAAATAACGTTTGTCAAACAACTACTAATGCAGTTAATCCTGTGTTTAAATACAGTTTACAAACACTGGTAACTTGCTCAAAGAAGTTTAAATTAATGGACTAAACATGTACAAAGCGCTTGACACAAAATATATCAAAAATATTATTTTAGCCACGGCTGTAATTTGTAAAGCTAATCTAATATGTTAATTGATAGATCAGTCTTCTTGATCGTCGATGAAAAAGAAACTTTACAATGGCAAAGTAAAAATCTTTATAATATA
>CAJQZN010035647.1:0-11177 GCA_907164685.1 Colias eurytheme | reverse complement strand
TATACTTACATTAATGGGTTTGTGTAACATCACCGCAGCTGTGACAACAATACATATGGAGAAATTATGTTAAATAAATTGTAAGAAAGAACAGTGAAAACTTTCTATTTAAAATATGAAAAGTAATATTAAAAATTAAGCCAGTAATTTACAAAAAAAAAGTACATATATCATTTCCAATTTCCATGTTATTAATGACGAAGTTAAAGTGCTGTTTGTAAATGGGATTAATAATTAATACACAATATTTTTTTAACGTCAAAAAAACAAGTCAATTCACATCAATAAAATATAAAATTCATTACCTTTAAAAACGCGTAAGATCGCACAAGTCTACACAAGGACGATTCTCTTTAACCTCTGTATTTTTTGTCAAAATCTTGTTATGCCATTGTCACACTATTTTATGGTATATAAAAACTCTTCACAAACAATTGACGGCATTTTTTCACAAAATGCAATATAGCGTTTCCGAACGTTCGCTGTCAATGTCAGTAGTGGAGGGAAAACATGGCAAAAGCGCGCGAAAAGCAATTTGTCAACATATCATGTTTGCGCGGAAAATATCGGGGAAATATAGTGGAAATTGCGCAGTAAAACATGTTTAGCGATGTTTTAGAGCGTAATGTACGACATTTTGTTTTTTATTTTCATATTTAGAGGTGAAAATTGGTATGTAGAGTTAAGAATTTATAACATTAATTGATTCTAAGTATGTATGTAATTTATAGATTTATATTAAGTCGTATATATGCAGCTGTAATTATAAAGTAAAAGAGTACATTATTATAAACACAAATACGAGTACTATGTACTTAATCTTTTTATAAAGTTATGTTTATTATTATACATAAAGCGATATTTTCTGTACTTACAATAATATTCATATTTAGATCCTTTGAAGATACTAAGATACTAATTGTAATTACTATATTATCATCTGAACACACTATTCCCTTGGGTCTGATTTTTTAGCTTGATTAAGAAGCATCTAGGAAACACATTTTATATAAAAACTTTTCAATAGAAGCATTAAGTAGGTAATATAATATAATAATCTTATTTAGGGATATTATCAGTATTACGTAATATTGTTAATATGTACAATAAACAAGAGTTATCAAAGCCCTAAAAACAAGGGTCGCTGTGCGGGTCGCATGCAAATTTGTTTGTGTTTCCCAATAGTTTTATATAACATTTAATATGGGTCAGCATAATATATAATACTACTAGTGGTCCGCCCCGGCTTCGCCCGTGGTACCTACATGTTTAAACTATCTCTCAAGTTGGATCGAACTGCACATGGTGTGCGAATTTTATTATAATCGGTTTAATGGTTTAGGAGTCCATTGAGGACAAACATTGTGACACGAGATTTATATATATTAAGATACTATAATATAGCCTTCTTCAATATTAGTACATAGGTACAAATATGTTTCCTTGATTCGAACCGGTATTATTAAAAATGCGAAAGTTTGTGAGGATGGATGTATGCGTATGTTTGTTACTCTTTCACGCAAATACTACTGAATCGATTACAATGAAATTTAGCACACATATAAAGGGTAACTTGATTTACACATGGGATAGGTTTATTCCCAGAAATCCTACGGGAACGGGAACTATGCGGGTATTTCTTTGAAAACGCGGGCGATGCCGCGGGTGGAAAGCTATTATTTCGATCAAAGAAACCAACTACATATATACCTTTATAATAGACATTTATTTAGCTTGCAATTTTAGTATAAAAGCATTTACTACACAAGCAAGAGGCTTGATTCGATGACGTAAGAACATTATAATTCAATGACTCATATTTAACTTTACTTTATTGTTTTACTGTGTATATACGTATATTTATTTGCAGTTACAATAATTACCTACGTACAAAATTACTTGATTGATGCATGCACATTATGTATCTTTTAGGGTGCTTTTACATTAATGTTCGAGGATGTGTAGCGAGGAATGTGTTTGTAAAATAACCAATAGTATCGCCTCAAACGCTAAACGCTTCAAACTTCAAACAAATGAAGCGATATGATTAGTTCTTTACAATCATATTCCTCGCTACACATTCCCGCACATTATAGGTGGAAAAGCACCTTTAATACTTGACAGATTAACAACAATTCCTTGGAAGAAATTATTAAATGTAGGGATAACAAAACAGCTTTCTTTTTCGAGGATAAAAACATCGATGAAAATTTTTAATTAAAAGCTACTGAAACAATTTTAATGAAATTTTCTATATCTATAGACGAGCTTAGAAGATGTAACAATCAAAACAAATAAGAATTAGCGAAATCGGTCCAGCCGTTTACGTGTGATGTCACGTAAATAGCTATTATAAGGATATTAATATGTATTTTATTCCTTAAAGTTTCTCCAATATAGAAAATCATTATGTAACATATATTTTGTATGTAATTCGTGTACAATGACCAATGCTGTACGACCTTATTGTGTGCATTAAAATGACTCATTCAAGGTGTTGAAGGAAATTCAATTTTTCCTTACCTATAAACTTTCTATATAGCAATCATGCGTCACGATTAAATTGTAACTTGCGATTTTATTATATTATATTATTATAGCGAGAAAGAAATAATAAATATTTTTAATGGTCGCTTCCCGCTGTTTGTCAGTCTGTTCCTATGCATGCTTATCTTTAAAACTACGCAACCAATTTGGATTCGGCGGCTTGATAAGTATCTAGTAACAATAAGGAGTTAGAAAAATAAACAAATGACCAAAAGTTCAGCAATTCTTTTTGGGAAAAATGTGGAGCTGTAATATTTTAAATACCTGTAAAACATGGTCGCTTTCCGCCGTCGGTGTCTGTCCTTATGCATGCTGATCTTTAAAACTACGCAACCGATTTTGATTCGACTTTTTAGTTTTTGATAAGTAGGTAGCTAGTAACAATGAAGTGTTAGAAAAATAATAAAAATAAAGAAAAAGGCCAAAAAGCTCGTTGGCAAAAATGTAGAGCATAAGCATTGTAATAACTTGATTCTACAACTTGAATCTCATTGTATACTTATAAAGAGTAATGAATGCTAATCTATCTCTGGCTCAAAATTCCATTCAAATAAGATTAGTCGTTTTTGTGTGTGAAAGTATGTACACAACCAAACATTCATACATCTTCGCTCTATCTTTCGAACAAATTCCATTCAAATAAGTCTAATAAGGTAAGCTTTTTTGTGAGATATACATTCATACAAACATTTAATATATTATATACCTATGATGAATCAGGATAAGGATAAGTAAGATTGAGTATGTTATATTATGCAATTTAGTATTTCATTGTGAAGGATATTTTTATGAATCATTCAAATATATTAAAATGTCCCCATGTCCGGGAATTAACCGGTTTTACGACCACAATGTCTTAAAGCAGTATTAATTCCAGTGTGGAAAGATGACAGCGCTATATAGGTCGTCTAGCGGCATCACCTTCTAACACTGGTAGTAATCCTGCTCTAAGACATCATGGTAACAGGATTAAAAGTTAACTTTTTCAATGACATGATTTTAAAATGTTGTTTTTCTTAATAAAATAAATCTCGTATGTACCTATAAGTATTAAGTAATAACTACCAAAATATTTATTTTAGTGCTTCATGTTAATACAATAAATTAAATTAATTTAATAAAATGAGAACATCAGTGTATATGCAATTAACCAATTACTCTGAAATCATAAAACTACGAATGTTTAATAAATTCGTAATTAATTTATAATTCATTATACTTATTTAATTTAATTATGAAATATATTTTCAAAATTATTTATAAGCTCAACAAACAACTGTAGCTTTGTGCTATTTCGAAATAAAACTAGCGGTCCGCCCCGGCTTCGCCCGTGGTACATGTTTACGTTTTCCCTCCATAAGAACCATCCTCGTACTTCAAGAGATATTATAAAAAACAGAATTAACGAAATTGGTCCAGCCGTTCTTTCAAATTAATTTTTATATTATAGAGATAAAATGAATTTAACATGAAATATACACAATTACACACACATACACTATTTTGAAAGAAATGCATACAAAGTCGTAGTTAAAAACTAGTCTATACCTAGAATTATTACGACAAGCTAGTGCTTACGTAAAGTCCAATCAATCTCAAATGGAAGCTGGTTAGGAATGCTACTGTACGATATACATGATCTGGTTAAGTTATGTAAACTTAACCGAGCCTCTTTTACTTAAATATATAAGCTCAAACTCTAAAGTTTTTCATTTATGTGAAATTTTACAAGTAATTTTACAAGTGTTTATGAATAGAACTTTTCTTAAATTTCGAGCAATTTGGAGAAAAATCGACAAGAAACTAGATAGTCGACTGAATACACAGAATGTAAAAAGTTCATCGACTGCAAAAAGTTTGAAAAATCGTAGTAGTAAGTAGTTGTTTAATTAATAAGCGAATTCAATTAAATTAAATAATAATAAAATAATGCTTTATTCATCAAGGTTGTTATAAATCGTTATTAGATTACCATGGGACTGACAATGTCTGTAAACAGTCCTAAACAAAATAATTGAAATACTAAAACAAGGTTCCATATTGTAGTTGCTCACACACATGAATATTATTATCCCTATTACATTATAAAAAGAAACATGAATATCGTGTCTGAAAAAATAACAAATAAAAATGGCGATATAAGAATTTGGCTGGTAACAAAAGGAAGGAGAGATGACACAGTGCAGCGGACACTGCAATTATCTAATTACATCACAGTCATAATTGAATCGTCTTTAAATGGGAAGCTGCGGTTTTGGTCATGAGCGGAGCGGGAGCGGAGGCGATAATTAATACATATAGCAAACATTTTAAGCTCGCATACGCGAATGACTATTGCAACTATTATAATATTATATTGCAATGATGCTATTTTTCACGCATCATTTGTGGGATCGTGATTTAAATTCTGGCAGGAAATGATTTCAATAGATACCTACACTGGATGATTTGCAACAGCAGGAAAACATCTATGTAAAACGTGTCTTCAATATTAGGCTCATGAAGATATTTTTGACTAACGGAACAGAAATAATTCGTTAAATTGGTTCTGGACACGAAAACAATATTTATTATTACACTGAAACGATATTTAATTGAAATTAGATTATTATTCGAATTATTTATTTAATTTTGTACGTAAGCAGATTCAGATATACAATTAATAGAGTGCTTATAGCACAATACAATTTTATTTTTTATTAGATTCTAAATGTAATAATAATATTGTAGTTTGTACATGGATTAAAATTAAGAAAAAAACGCGCCTCTCGCTAACGTGAACTCAACCCAAACTTCATTGTATTAAAGTTCATATTTAAGGGCCCGTCACCTGCCGGGTCAGGGTTCAACGTCCAGTGTTAGTAATTCTACCCATTTGACCCAGGACGTTTGACTCGCAACACTTGTTCACAAAGAAAGAAACGATTGAAGAAAAAGGATTTGAAGTGCTTGATTATTTTATTGAAAGAAGAAAAAAAATATTTATGCAAATGCACTGCCAATAAAAAAATAAACTATTTTTATGTAAATTGCATAAATAACGTATGTACTTGTTGTCAGGTTTCCGAATGTAGAGCTGATTTTAAAGAACACAAAGGATCCAGATTGGTCATATTTTTTTTGTTTTTGTTGTAGATACAACAAAAACAAAAAAATATAGATAGATAGACCTGATAGACAGGTGGTATATGGTACCTACCTAAAACTATGTTACGACGATTCAAAAGAAGAAGTATAATTGAATAAATAAATGTTTCAGTTTGAGTTTGAGTTCGTATTCCTTTGTTTTAGGTATATGTACAAGACTTATTATTATGTTTCTTATTTCTTATTATATAAAGATACAGATCAAAACATAGTTTTGATAACAATTGTTCTTTTGTAGTTTTAACGTTACATTTATTTTGTATAATGAATTTTTAATGACATGAGATTTCATACAATATTATTGTTTTGTGAGTGAATTAGAAAATTAATGACATTGATAATCATTAGACATCGGATTATATGCATTTGCAAATGCATAAAACTCTCTAATTACGGCGTTAGTGCATATTAGGTATAGCCTTTTTCCCCAATCGTGCATATTTCGTTAAGTAGCAGGAGTTTGTATTGTGCATATTTTAGGCATATCAGTCGTTTTTAGTGCATATTTCGGCCTTTTTTAGTGCATATTTGCATGCATATTTTGGCATTTTGTAAGTGCATATAATCCGATGTCTAATAATCACAATGAACACCATCGATTTTTGTAAACTTTTCAAAACACTTTTTGTATGTACAAACTAAGGGAAGTGTATAAAAAGGACAAAGGAAGGAAGTATATCTCTTTAAAACTAAATCGGTTTAACTCAAGTTGAGAACAAAAAGAACGTATAATATCATGTCTTGCCGTGTCTGATGACAGTTTCCCGACGACCGTAACAATTAACTACATATATTCTTTGAACTTTTTGTGGTACATGCTCGTAGATTTAGAGAACTGGATATGATAATCTGAATAAAATTAGAATGTCTGTTTGTAGTATCAAAATGAATTTTAAAAGGTAAGTTTTAAGGTATGGTTTTGTTTATTATACGTAATCTTGTGCCATCACGCATACGCACTAAGTTCATTCCTGGTATTTTATAAATTATTTCTTATATTACATCGGACTTACTAGAAGCTATACCCTATCTAGAGTAATTTTAATTACTTATCATTGCATTCGGTTCTAGAATATATTATCAGCTTTCGATTTTTATAGTACAATCTCTAATGTTGAAAAAGAAAATGTATTAACTGACGCAACATTGTAATGACGATCAGTTCTTTAAATCAGAATTGTTTATTATATTGCTAATGGTTTATCAGTTAAATCAAACCGTAAAATTACTCGCATCGATCATTAGTACAATAAGTATGTAATCGTAATTGAAAAAAGTTAAGCAATTGTGCACAGTGCAGAACAAAACGAAATAATATCGTATTTTATGCCCGCCGTTACAAAGCTACGTTGTTGAATTTTAGTGAACTGTTAATTAAGTTTACATACTCTACTCGATAATCAGTGTTTTCCTAATTGTTGTTTATCTATTTATAGAACAGAATATCATCAGAATTGGAACACTTGTTATCAAGGTAAAACGGAAGATACGTATTAAGACATCGTAATACGTTTTTAGGCTAGAAGGAACGTGCTCTAGCTACAGATTTGAATTTCTTATGAAAAGTGTTTGTTTTGAAAGAGAAACATCTAGATAGCAATAATTCTACGTTCATATTTATTACAAAAGAATGAGTGTTCCCACAGTTAGGAGGCGAACGCCCTTGTTGTATGATAATTGTACTGTTTATTATAATATGGACGAAAATGTATGTGTGCTTATAATATTCACGCGTTTTTCATGTGTCATTCGTAAGTTTCAAGAAGGAACAAAGAATGAGCGAGAAAATACAGTTAAAGTTGATACATTCAATTTGGATACGGTACTTTTTAATATAATTTTTATGTGTGTATGTTGTTAATAAACATAATATGCGAAATAAGGTTGTTTTATTTTATATTTGTCTATCCTTTGTGTTGAATGTTTTTTAAAAAAAACCTATAAATCATTTTCAGAATAAAAAAAATATTTATTTTTGTATATTGTGTTGTAATGTAGTCCTTGTTTCTCCTAAATAAAGAATTTATTTCTTTAAAACTGAAAATAATCTAACTCTATTAAATTCATATTTGAGTTTGAGTTATATTACTCGAACTCAAATAGTGCTTACTGAATGACATTCAACATCACGTAGTACATTATTGTCATTCTAAACAACACGTTATAACAATTTAATAACTATTTTAATCGCTGCCAACACAAAACCAGTTATTACAATATTTACCTACAAATCACAATATTATAAGGTACCTACATACATAGTTGATATCGTCGTCATAGATTTGTTGATAACTTAACCCTTAGCTGGTATCGGGGGTCAAAAATCACCCCAGTGCAACGAAATTTTGGTCATAACTTTTTAGTGTTATAACTTACACTCTTGTTCATCTAGCTAATCTCATAACATCTCGGGCGTGAGACGGACGACATACAAGTGTTATTTTTCTGTTACAAGGAGCCGAGGTACGTACACTGCTGGGGTCAAAAATCACCCCCGATACCATTTGTGTAAGTTTGTCTGAATTTATTTTAAAATTATTTTCTTTATTTTTTGAGTTATAAACGATCATTATGGAGATTTTTTGACTGACGATCAAATAGCTGAATTATTAGATGACGAAAAAGAAGAAAATGAATCGGAAGCCTTCAACAGACCAGCTGCTTCTGTAAGTGATGATGAACAAATAAGTGATTGTGAGGAAGCAGAGATAGCTACTTGTTCTGAAGAGAGTGTATTAGAAGCTGACTCCTCAACTTCAAGTTCTGATAGTAGCACCGAAGGAGATGATGATGAAGAAGAAGCAGCTGGTCATATCTCTGGCGAACAGCGATCATATGTTCTAAATGTTAGAAATTTTACTAAGAGTTTTGTTACTGGTACATATAAGTTGTCATTTTTTTTGTTTTCTATGTTTTTTGATAAAAGTTTATTTTTTTATTATTTAGACTATATAAGAAAACTATAGTAAGAATATTTTTTATGTTAATTTTTAGTTTTTGTAGAATTTATGGATCTCAAAGTGAACATCACTAAAATTAAACCAAAAATAAGATATAATTTGATTTGAAGAATTAGTATGGTTAATTACTTTATAGAGCACTATATAGTCGTTAAATGCTTACTTTAAGAGTTACTTAATTAATAAAAGAGTATTAAAAAGTAAAAAACCTGTTTTTATAACAATTTTTTTTTAATTTTCTCATGGGGTCTTTTTTTACCCCCGATACCAGTTAAGTTGGCCAAGTTTAGCGATACCAGCTAAGGGTTAAATCAAGATAAACGTATCATATACAATTCTTAAGAATACACGAAAGTCTATTTGTCTTTTGTTTTTCCATTTTCTCTTCAGCACGGCTACACCAATTTTAATAGGACTAGAATATAGAGAAGGTTATAAGGCAAATATAGGATATACTTTACAAAAATATCTTATAGTTTATTATAAAAATGATATTTCATGTATGACTAGCTGTGCCCCAAGGTTTTACCCGCACACTCCGCTCCTGTTGGTCTTAGCGTGGTGATATATAGCCTATTTATCGAGGAAGGCTATACCTTCCTCGATAAATAGGTTGTCTTTTTTCAGTTGAAATCCAACCAGTAATTCCTGAGATTAGCGCGTAGAAACAAACAAACAAACTCATATCAGCTTTATAATATTATTACTATAGATATAGAATAACATCTATACTCCTCTAAAATGTACTTATTCCTACGAATAAATAAATAAATAGATATCACAAAAGCATTGTTATAACAGTTCCTACGTAAGTTTCTCTTTTCTCAGAGTTAAACTGTTGCCTAATCTTACTATAATATACCATCTAAAGAGTACCACTAGGCCTACAAATATGTCGAAACCATGGTACCTTATTACAATTAGCATATTTTTGAAGCTTTAACAGTCGAGCATAGAACCTGTTACCCTTGACCAATTTTTAAGGGCCACTCGCTTTGTAAAAGTAACAAATGAATGTTGTTTGAAAAATATTGCTGTTATTTATTATATCCTAGTCCTATTTTTCCAGTTTCAACATTACATGTGAAAGTTTCTTATTATAAATGGATATTACTCGTATACCTTTAGCTAATCAGATCTTTATGAAAAGTGTACAAAGATAAATAAAAGAATGGCTTTGTACATACATACCTATATCTTACCTTACTTACATACTTATATAGTTTTTAAGATATAAATGTAATGCGAGGGTTCCAGGTAGTAAATAGCCAATGTGAAGGATGAATAAATTATTACTTCATGGCCGCTATCCATTGATAGATAGATTTTCAAATTTGATCCACTAGTTTCTGAGCTTTTTAGGTGCAAATATCTTTGTTTCTAATTTTTGTAGAGCACAAATAAAAAGTATCGTTTCTTCTTGGGCAAATAGTGAACTCTATTTCTGGAAGATAGAGAAGACACAGAAACTTATTTTGGACAAATAATTTGCCATACCTATATTTTTTCTTAGTTTCTATCAGGATCTTGCTCTTCTTTTACGCGCAAACCAATGTACTAATACAACACTTAAATAAATAACATTACATATTTTTGTTTGAGCTAAAAAATATATTAGGTATGTTGTTTGTATTGTTGACTCGTTCAAAGGTTTCGTAATACCTATAGGTACTTGTACTATGCATAACATTATGTTAGGTATGCCAAGACTTGTTTACAATCACAACACACACATTATTAGTTGATCTATAATATTATGTATTTATCAATGAACATTTTGCCTTGCCGTGATAAAATATTGTGTAGGTACTTTTAGGTATACTTTAAATGCAATAAAATGGTTACCTATATATTTAAATCATCTGATACATTTTGGTATACCTTAAAATGCAAAAAAGGCTAGTAATATTCAAATTTTAAGAATAATATTATCTGGGGGCACGGCAGTGCCCCCGCCAAGTCGAGCAAAAAAAAAGCGGCACGGCCGTACCATCCTTTTCTCGAAGCAATTCGGGCCTTTTTCGACCCCCTATAATTCGGTTGTGGATAAAGCAAGAAACCTGAATCTTCAGTAACTAATCCCGCATTGTATAAACACGGAATATTTAAAATTTCAGTCAATTTGAACCAGTAGTTTAAGAATGACAACTTGTTAAAGTTTCTAAATTTTGTCACTCACTGACTCACCGATCATCAAAAGTCCAAGGCACTTCTAGCAGACTTAGAAGCTTCATATTTGGAATACATATAGAGTTTAGTGTCTTAATCATGGGAAAACTTAAATATTTTGTAATTTCGGTCCAGTTTTCCAAATACACCAACTGCATCAATAACTTTGTAATCCCATATAAATATATGGGATTACAAAGTTATTTATGCAGTTGGTGGTTGGTGGTGGTATCAAAAAGAAAGGCTCTACAAAAAGAAGTGAGATCCCATCAAAAACATCCTGTAAAAAACCCAAGTCTCGCCGCTCAGTCTTTCTACCGTCAAAAGTTGTGAGATCCATGTAATACCAAGTCG
>CAJQZN010035643.1:0-22779 GCA_907164685.1 Colias eurytheme | reverse complement strand
AGGTCCGTCTGGTGCCTCGGGTACTAAAATAGTGACTCGGAAGTACCTGTTTGAACAGGTAAAAAGACAAAATTTACCAAGTTTAAGGGAAAAACTCGATTCGTATGAAAATTTTCTTTTGATACGTTATGGACACACTGAAAATGCTAAAAAGCATTTGAAGCATAGATATTCTTGTATCAAAACCTAATTCATGAAAAGATGGATGAAAGCCAGTAAATACGAAGAAGTTTTTCTAGTAAACAACCGAGATTGGTTAGAAGGAACTTTCGAGATTCCGATACAATCGGCTTCTCCTCAAGGTAGGCCAGCAAAATCTTTCGAAGATTTAAGTGTGCGAAGCAAAAGAAGAAAAACTGAAAAATTTGCGCGAATTTGGAGCATGACGTCATCATCCATGCCGCACAATCCGTTTTACAAAACACTGGGCAAAGGAATGCTTCAAAATTCTCAAAGAAATTACTAATTCGCCGACACAAGCTAGCAAATATAGATCTATAAGATCTATAAGAATATTTAAGATGTAGTTAAATGATATTTAAACATGTTTTGGCTTATAACTAATAATTCATGAGACTTTTTTTTTTATTTCTTTGGTAATTTTTAAATAATATTTATTTTTGGTATTTTATTGATGTAAGTATATTGTATAATCAATAAATATATTTTTTCGGATCAAAAACGGTTTATTTTAATTTCCTATTGTACATATAGATATTTTCCAGAAAAAAATATTTTTGGCCGCCTAAATAATTGAAATCTACGTATGTGCGCTGGACAATGGGACTCTAACCTTCAGATATTTTATCTGGAGGTCAGGGGCGTAGCTACCGCCGTATCTGCCGTATCAATTATACGGGGCCCCCGCGCCAAGGGGGCCCCGAACGTGCGCTTTTGTGAGAAATCTTTACCCTTCCTAAGGGCCCCCAAACAAATTTTTATACGGGGCCCCGCCAAGGCACGCTACGCTTCTGCTGGAGGTATACAATAGCTTTGTCTGATGACCTATGGGCTATTAGAGGTTAGTTTGTATGTGCATGATTTAGCGTGAGTCTTAGATACTAACTGTACGTTATTGCATTTTTGTACTCTAGTTTGCAATTTTCAAGTTAAAATATCGTTTTACGTAAATCAAAAAGAACCATTGGATAAAACAAACAATTGTTGAATTAATGGGGAAACATACAGTTAACCCTATTTTATGACTAAAGGAAAATGTGAAAAAATCGTTGAACATTTTATTTAACCTATAAGTGTTATGTCATATAAAGCAATCATAGAACATAGTTTGTGAAGAATTTTCTAGACAAGAGATAGAATAATATACCATAGAATCAAACATACTAAAAATAATAATATACATTACATAGTTAATAATAATTAATATACATAAGTAAACAATAGGTTTATATATCTAAATTTTCCGTATATATATTCAGTGGTGAATTTAACCTCCTTTTAAGCTTTTTCCATTGAAAAAGATTATTTCTTGATATCAAGAGCTGATCAGATAAAAAGCTAATGATGTCCGTGAGGTCGTTGGCCGTTAAACTTGTCCGCAAAACTTGCAATCGTGCGGCTTGTACCGTTTATTAAACTTTTTATTGGACGTTTAAAATATGAGTATTATATATAACGTATTATATAATAATGCTTATAAGTTAAATAAATTATTAGTTACTTATTAGTTACAGTTCATGCACCAAGGAATCAAGAACAGAACAAAAGGCGTAGAAGAAGGAACGTATAGTACTATATACCTTTCTTACATTTTATGACACAACGACCTTTACAAAAACATGATAATAACGATTTAATTAAGGGAATTCTAAATACTTTTATTCTCGTGGGATACGAGACGGAGTATTTAAAGGTACCGACAACATGTCGTGAAAGTGGGCATCCACAATACTTATAAGCTTATAATGATTAGGAGAAAATTGTTTGATATTTATAAATCTATATATAGAGAATTTTATCTACTATTCGTAAATAATTTCAGTTAAAAATAGAGTTTGTGGCTTAATAAATAAAAGTATAGAAGTGATAATAATACAGTCATAATTACTGCTTTTTGTTGTTTCAATTAACACTATTTTATTTCGTAGTTAGATAGAGGTAGTATGAGGTGGTATTCGTATTATAATTTTATCTTATTCAATATCAGTGTGTTTCCCTCTAAGTATATATTTATTTATGTTTATTATATAATATGTAATTGGTATGTATATCTGTTTATTTTATTTATGTATATGTATATTTATATATTGTGTATGTATATGTATAGTATATGTGATATTGTATATGGATATGTATTATTTAAGGTAGATACAGTGGTGGTCACATAATTAAAGACACTAAGAACATTTTATACTACCCACGACACTTCTCTCAACATTTTTTTTTACCACTACCATTGGAACTTGTTAAATAATTTTAAAATATTCAGGTATGTGTTGTCTAATGCTAAACTAAATTTTATCTACAAAACTTGTCGGTTTGTTAGATTTTATTCGGTTCATCCTTACTACTAGCAGTTTTAACCTAGCAAAGGTCTGGCCATATAATTAAAGACATTAGACTCGCTTATAAGAAATATAAAAAAATATTATTTTAATGAGATTATTTTTTCAACACAAAATACCTGACGTATTTACAAAACATTTTTACACTTTTCAATATTTGGTTGCATGTCCTTTGGCAGAAATGACGGTTTACATCTCTTGGGCATTGTAGCAACTAATTTTGTTCAAGTTGCATCACTAAATTGGTTCCATTCTTCGAAAATGCTTTGCAAAGTTTTGAATGATGTTTGATGATCGCTTTGCCGCGACTTCTTTCTTTCTTGATTTCATAAGTTTTCGATCGGATTTGAATCCGGACTGTAGGAGGGCCAATCCAAAACAGTTACAGATTGGTTCCTTAACAAGCACTTCACTACTTTTGCAGTGTGCTTAGGATCATTATCGTGTTGAAAAGTCCAAAGAACAGGTAAATTTTACTCTGCATAGGGCAGCATGGATTGCTCTAAAATATACTTGTACTGGAATTTATCCATGTTGCCTTCTGTCTTTTTGACAGGTCCAACACCAAGTCCAGAAAAACAGCGCCACACTTTGATATTTCCACCCCCATGTATATGACTACTTTTTAGAGTATCTTGGATCCATTTCCTTATTGAGATGGCGTCTTACATATTGTTTTCTGATAGAATTAATCATATTAATCTTAGTTTCATGCCAAAACAGCACATGTTTCCATTCTCGTTCAGTCCAGTGTTTGTATTTTGTAGCAAAGTGAAATCTTGCCTTCACATTTTGTTTTTTCAAAAGTGGTACTTTCCGAGATACTCTTCAGTGCAAGTTTTCATCACACAGTCTCCGTCTAATTGTCCTTGCAGACACTCCCTTCAAGCCTGCTGCACCATACAACTCTGAACTGTATCAGTTCCGACACTCTTTTTAGCCAACAACACCATTTTTGAATCTTTCGGCCGAGTAGTTTCACTTGGTTTTGCTTTTCTGAGTACGTTTTCGGTCGTGTGGAACATCTTGACATGTTTTATAGCATTCATAACCATATTCATTCATATCCTTGAAACAGTTTAATTTATCAAAAAAGTTAAAAATATTTTTTCTTGTGGACGAGTCGCAACTCTTGTTTTTAACCATAATAATTGATATTAAAAGTATTAAACGTATGAATTTTAATTTTAAAAGTTAAAAATACCTAAAAAATTATAGAGTGTCAACGATTTATGATATTACGCGACAAAACGAAGTAAAGCACAATGCTGTTTCTTTTTATTCATAAAAAATTATAACTCATTTCTTGTTGTCTTTAATTAAGTGGCCAGCTACACGTACGTAAACAAAGTTTGTGTTACATTTCCACAGAGAGCAAGTGTCGAAACTAACAAGGAATATAACTATTTTTTGTCCCTCATTTTTAGGGTTCCGTAGCCAAAATGGCAAAAACGGAACCCTTATAGTTTCGTCATGTCCGTCTGTCCGTCTGTCCGTCTGTCCGTCTGTCACAGCCGATTTACTCGGAAACTATAAGTACTACAGTGATGAAATTTGATGGGAATATGTGTTGTATGAACCGCTACAAAAATATGACACTAAATAGTAAAAAAAAGAATTGGGGGTGGGGCCCCCCATACATGTAACTGAGGGATGAAATTTTTTTTTTCGATGTACATACCCGTGTGGGGTATCAATGGAAAGGTCTTTTAAAATGATATAAAGTTTTCTAAAAAACATTTTTCTTAAAGTGAACGGTTTTTGAGATATCAGCTCTCAAAGTCGTAAAAAGTATGTCCCCCCCCCTCTATTTTTATAACTACGGGGTATAAAATTCTAAAAAAAATAGAGGTGATGCATGCTAATTAACTCTTTCAACGATTTTTGGTTTGATCAAAGTATCTCTTATAGTTTTTGAGATAGGTTGATTTAACTGTAATTTATTATATTTGCTGCTACGGAACCCTTTGTGCGCGAGCCCGACTCGCACTTGGCCGGTTTTTTAAGAACATCTTGTCTGGTATGGTTTAATAAAAATAATACTAGATTAAATACCTTTTTCAGATAATTGTACTTCCTAATGTAAATATTTTATGGACAATTAGGGGGTGTCTTTAATTATGTGACCACCACTGTATATATTTTTATTATTATTTTTTTTTTTTGTTTTCTTGCTATTAATTATTCTTTTTCTGTTCTCGTCCCGCCAATTAGTGATCTTTTTGCTTGTTTACCTTTTACCGTGGTTGCCTGGAAGAGATCACTATTAAGTGATAAGGCCGCCAAAATAGTTGTACTCTGTTCTATGTGTATTGTGTAAGTAGCTCTAAGGCTTCTGTACAATTATTAAAGTGTTAAATAAATAAATAAAATAAAATAGAGCTTTGACCGAGCCTTAGTAATTCACTTTCAAAATAGATTCTCTTGTTATGAAAATGAAAACTTGCTGCAAAATATTGAATATTTAAATATAGTCAAGATACAAAATCTTTAGTTACTAACAATATATGAAAGAATACTAAAACCATTATTTTGCATTCAGTCAGTCTATAAATCGTCTCTACATTTGCATATGGGTTACATCTGTCGTAAATATTATTTAAAATATAATATTTCATAAATGTGCAGTTGTGTTTAAAAATAAACATTAACTCCTGAGAAATACGAAATAATACTATTTTTACAGGCAAGAAGTATAACATAAATAGCTTGCTATGATAAAAGAAAAAGATTAGAATAACAGAATTTTTTACAAACATTGGTTGCATAAGTATTACATCACTATATGATAAGCTTCATGCTAGCTGGTTTAAAAAAATCCAAAAATGTATCTACATTAGGGACATAAAAGCTTAGATATATTTTATCAAAAGTCAATAATGCTGAGTCACTTATTTCTCATAGAATACCAGTTTTTTAAATACACGATTTAAATTAAGTGCTTAGAATAACTATGTTTTTAAATAGATATTTATCATCGTCAATGAAGAGAAAAATAAACTCAAAAAATAAATAGCATGTCGTAAGTGTAAATAACCACAATTTTATAACACATTAGATATGGAATATCTTCCGCATGATGACTGCACATTTACAATTTCTTTATTACATAAGATCATTACGCGAGATCATTAAGAGTGAGATTGTACTCACTAGTTACATTTCTATGAATTCGAGATGTATAATTAAACAAGCAATCACACAATCGTACATCGTTGATAAGCTGAATTAAAGATTCTTTGACTGTGTTGCGAATAGTCCTAAAATAGTATAAATAATCGCTATTCATGGTCTATTCCATGCTTCAGTAAAAAAATATCAAGCAATTATTAATGTTGACTTGATACAAGTATAAGTATTTTATTTATCTTAGTTTATTTAGAAACAAATCAGATTAGATTTTGAAAAGTTAAGTTTTCTACCTAAGACGTGTCATAAGAAGTGTGAAAAATCCAGGAATATGTACATCACGTTGCACATACCTTATTGTATTATTCAGGGAGATGTATGATAAAAAGACACAGTTAACTCATAATAAACAACTCATAATTCCAAACAAACTATCAATTAGGTACGAATTTACACGGCTAATAGACGACAAATCACAAGTATAGTTTCCGGCAAACGAATGAGGTGAAGGAAACAAAAGCATACATTATTTTAACCATGCATATTTATGGGATGTCGTATGCTCATTGCATCAAGCTTTGTGCAGTTTTAGTAGGTTAGTACATAATTAATAATATAAACGAAAAATAGGAAGGGACTTATTCAGTTTTGAAATAAATAATCGCTATTAATTGGTACCAACAATACGAAATTAAAAAAAAATCAATCTCTAAAGGGTATGAAACGGTAGTAAATTTGGTTTGGTCTTTTTTTATTTGATGCTACATTTATTTGGAACTTTTTCAAGACAATATGTAACTTTATGAATCAAACATTTTTAAGTTTGAGGGTAGGTAAGTGCAGTTCCCACGAAATAGGTAATTTGCGGTAGAAAACCTCCCCTAGACACTATTCGAGCTAAAAGAATTTCCTTCGTTTTGATAATGCTATTTTTTAGTAATCGGTAAACTCAAACTCAAACTCAAACATTTATTTATTCAATTAGACTTCTTCGAGAAGCACTTTTGAAACGTCAATACATATTTTTAAAATTTACCACCGATTCGGAAAGCAGTAGGTATCTATGGAGAAGAATCGGCAAGAAACTCCATAGTTGCTCTTTTAAATCATTTCAGTATTACAATTTTAATTTTACAAAATATGTAAGTAACTGTACGTATATATTATCATAATATGCCAAAGTACTGTCCTGTGGTTTTTACGCGACAACACTCCATGGGTTTTTATCTTCCATATATTCCTTAATGCTGTAATAGGCTCTCTGATACGTTTTTTACATAATTTTTAAATTTAGCACTACTAAACTCTTTAATATTATGAGGAATTCTGTTGTAAAAGCGTATACCTTGACCCATAAATGAATTTTTAACTTTAGCTAGCCGGAAAAATGGCACTTCAATAATAAATAATAAATAATTAGATGATTTTAAGTGTAAACAACAAATTTATATTTAAGTAATTTCAGTATTTGTTTAATATTTCCAGGTTTGAGCCTGGTGACTGAAACACTTTTATTGAACTTTTATATTTTTTTTATTGGCTTCAAAACGAATGAAAAGATATTATTAGGTTATAGTATACTTCTTCCATTTTTTAAATACGTTTTACAGTAATAAAACCTGAAGATAAATGTATTTAGTTTGTTCCAAAATGAACTCATAGAATCACTATAAAATTAAATATTATACGATCGAAACGGAGTGTGTATTTACTTATTATATTATAACAGGATTCTTAGAAATTCATAATAAGTTTGGCTAAAAAGAAGTTTCTTAGAAAGTTATTCATTTTCCTCAAGCCGTTAGCAGGAATTTTTATTTACCAAAATTCGTCTTAAATAGGTATTTTTAATTAAATACCATCATGTAAGTTAGGAACGTCATACACTAGTACTTAGCAGTAGTGTAGTACGTAGTACTAGGTTATTTAATTTTATATTTAAACAAGTTTTCCGCCTGCAGCTTCGCCCGCTTTGTCTAAAACTTAATAATTTATATAATAAAACACTCTATCTATTAAAAAGTTCGCATCAAAATCCTTTGCGTAGTTTTAAAGATATAAGCATACATAGGGACATAGGGACAGAGAAAGCGACTGTTTTATACCACGTAGTGATAGTATATTATTTTCCACAAAATATAGGCCAAAAAAAGTTGTATCTCTCCCTATATTTCGTGGAACACAGTTCAGCAATTTTGGAACATCGAACGTTTACAGTATTGGTTTGAAATCGAAAAATTCAGTTAATTATTAATGTTTACAAATATTTATGATAAATTAGAATTTGGTGCACTAATAATGTTATCGTTAAAACATCCTCTAAACAGACAGACACTTTTTGCATATAAGATCCAACATAAGTTTTTACAACTCTCATGTAAGCTTAAAGGAAGACATTCCAGGTTACTCAATAGTTTAAATGGATATTTCCTTCACGAGTTAGAGCAACGTTTTATATAATAATTTAAATGTACAAGCAACTACGAGCTTTGTATCTAGTTTTGTCGAGGAATCGTTGTGTCATGGTACCTAGAGAAACAATGTAAGGTTTCACTCAGGTAAATGTAAAAATTATGAAAGCTATTTAAATATATTAACTACACTAGTACACAAGTATTCAGCGGGTTAGCCAGGAGAGTAACTTTAGGATTTTCATATGATCTTTATTGCAAATTATATTAAAAAAATAGTGTCCATTAAATTGATCATTTAAAGTTATTAAAGCTGAAAAATACAAAACTGTTAATTATAAAGTGATGAATTAATTCTTTTTAAACTATTATTAGGATAAGTTTGATGTAGAAAGCCAAAAGCTCTGAAGGAAGCATCTGCTAATTAAAATAATAATTAAATGTTAAAGATTCCCAGAAGGAAACCCAATTATTGTACAGGTTTATGAACGTAAACCCAACATGTTGGACGTGGTTATATCCTAGACGAGTCTAGGCCCGCTACGGTAAATACTTTCTTCTAAACATAAGCACTTACGTGTGTTCGATGTGGTCGGTGCAATCACAGCGGCGATGAATAAAATAAAAACTTGATACGATTTCATTTTTACTAACAATTAAACCAACATTTAAATTAGGAAACTTAAATTCGCGCGTAAAATTTGAAAAGATTCGAAATTATTTTTTTTTAAAGCGCGGCAAGCGTGCGCCCTGGCTTGCTTCAGAAACAGCAATGTTGGAGCTTAGCAGCCACAGATAACTTCCACTTTCCATAAAACACGATGCGTCGACCGCAAGCCTGTTTTGATTGTTTTAATATGGTCAGGATTTGTTTTCCTCCTTTTTTAAGTGAGCCCGGAGAAATGTCATTTATAATCGATCAATGACCTCTATGTAGCTTTTAGGAGTTATGTAAATTAAAAAGTAAAAATGTTTAAAATTCAAAATTAAAACAGAAATTCCGAAGTTGTTTTCTATCTAATATCAATGAGTCGGATATATGTATTTATCAGGTTGAACTCGTTGCCTTTTAATATGAGAAATTGTTCCGTTACTTACCGGTTGGGTTACCTGACTACATAATTGATTGAATAACATGGTTTTAATACATAGGTGCATCGTTCACCATAAAAAAATAAATAAATAAAAGAAGGCCATGTTTTAGTATGGTATTTCCAAGTACATGATCGAGGTTGCCTATGTTTCCTGAACAGTCAAGAAATATAAGGACAAATAATTTAATTTTCTTTTCAATAAATGAATAATATGGATAATTGCTACACATAGAGCATATTATATACGTGATATTGGTCACTTGTATCTATAAATAACTTATGTTCTTAGTTTACAGCACATTTATTCTTAAAAAATGGTACCAATATTAGAGTAAGAAATTTATTTCAATTTCATACAAGTTCTAGGAAATTATTATAATCGAATAGCGGTTAATTTATCTTAGAATGTATATTTTAATTTTTACCTACTTTTAATTAGTGCTTATCTACAAAGAGACGTACTTTCTTTATTATTTCAATTCAAAAGATTTGTATTAATGGCTGAAAATGGAAAAAAAGTTATGACTACATACTCATTTTTCAACAACATTTTTTTGTATCTGTGATTAAAATTAAAGAGTGAGAAAAAAAAACAACCTTGTATTGGAAATACGACAAATATAATACATATCACATCATATTCATAAATATTCAACTTTTTAAATCGATTTCAGAATGAATCCAAACATTTTTAATCCTGGTGCTAAGTTCTTTCGATTTTAGTTTTGAGAATACGTTCTCAATTATTGAGAATAAATTGTACCTACAGCTAAAAACCTAGATTTTTTTGTAGCAATCTTTGTATATTTCAAATTGTATCTGATGAGTACGTAATTTATAAATATTGAATATTACTAATTTGAGCCGTATATATTTTGTTTACTTGCACTTCTTAAAATAAATGATCACAATTTTAAATTATAGCCCTACAAGAATATCAAAATATATGACAAAACGAAATAATCTGCATTCAACTTTTACATTACCTAACTAGTTTACAATCCAATAAAATCAAGTTATATTAATATATACTTAAAACAATAAACATAAGTCAATAATTTACAAATGAAACGTTAACTTCATGGGGCTAATGGAAATATAAAGCGTTATTTTTTTGGTACTAATTAAAAGTTAAAAAATTCATCTTCGTCATAAGGTTCTTCTTTGCTCTCTGATGCTATAAGAGTCGATAATTTGAGACCGCCTCCTTCTTGCATTTGATCTACCTTCGGTAATTCCTGCTTTATCATTTCTTCAACGTTGATTTTATTCAGTTCTTGCTGTACTTTTTCTTTAATAGGTGTCTCTAAGGCGTCCATGATTTGGTAACGAAGTAAATTAGGTAAAATATTTACTACTAATTCGACAACGTAATCTATAGTACCCGCTCCGTCGAAACGTACTTGGATATTACCAACTTCGAGATCTAGATCTCTGAATTCCGGTTTTTCTCTTGTATCGAGTGGCTGTGCTAAAATGACTCTACCACTTATATATTCTACAGAAAACGACGCACTACCAGCTCTTGACATTAAACCGCTTATAGCTGATATATCCCAATGAGTAGTGCCTTCTAGTTTTTGCGTACCAATTTCGAAATCAGCTATAGCAGTATTTTTTTCCATCATCAAAGTGATATTACCGACTCTGTGGAACGAAGATATTCCTGTGACCCAAGTGTTAGATAGAGTAACTGTGAAAATGCTGACTGTGGTGTTATAATCTTGAATTTTATAGGGGTCCATTTGCAGATCTCTAACCTTTTTCCTTGCGTCAGCTATAACCATATCTAAAGGAGATATAGAGTTCGGGAATTGCATGTCACCCGCTACTTCGTCAAGCTTCTTGTTTATTTCTTCTCTCGCCTTAGTGTATGCTTCCTTGAGAATGTATGGTTTGATAGAATCAAACAAGAACGTTCCCATTGAGTTCACAACACCCTGCAACATTCCACCCAAGAAACCTGCATTTTGGAAGTCCATGGCAATATTGGTAAAGCCTATATCGATGACAATATCTTGAGCTCTTATTTTCCCATCTCTTTCCACTCCAAGATTCGCTTTAGCTGTTATTTTAATTCCAGTTACATCTACCGTGAATGGACCTTGCACTTTGCTCAACCAAGTTGCCATCGTGTAGTTACCGCGTGCTTGAAGTTTGTCTATTGCAATCGCTGCGTGAACCTGGAATTATTGCATAGAGTTTTAATAAAGTGAATGCGCTTTAGCACGAAGTGCATAATTATAAAACTAAATAAAAAAATGAATGTGTGAAGAATTTTTGCAATCTTGAAAAGTAAGGTTTATTGGATTGGCCTTGGTGACATCACTCGTTAAGTATTTGTTTACGAGTTGTTTATACACGAAAGGAAAAATAAATAAATAGTAATTACGTATGAAAAACCCACCTCCATAGCACCCATTTCAGCGTCTACATGCAAAATGCGAAATTTGCTAATACCATAGACAGCTGTATTCTTGAAATACATTGTTCCAAGTGAAATTGACTGTTTCATGTCTGGCACATGGTAAGGTTCTGGTATCTTAGCTCCGGGCAGACCGACTGGGTTTGGTTTTTTGAAATGCTCCAGCACTTGCAGTATGTATTCACTTATTTTTTCCTCACCCTCTGCAAGCTTGGATACCGTTGTCGTTTCGATGTGAGAGGCATCTGGAAAATTCAAAAAATCTTGTTATACTTCATAAGTCTTAAAATAGGTTGAAACTTAGTTATTATTACCTTTTTTATAAGTAATTTTTACTTAAACTTGTAAAGAGTAGTTTACGTCATACTGAACATTTCATTATTTTTATTAATTTAAAAAACCTTAAGGCCATACTTATATTTATTTTGATTATTGCCAATGTGTTTTTCAATGTACACTATATATGTACAAGTTATTGTGCCCAAAGGCTTGCGTTCTCTTAAATCTGTGTTATTCGAAACGTATTAAATTACGAGTATGTTTTGCATTCTGAACGTATGCATAATGTTCAATATGCGTTCAATAGATCATAATAAAGAGACAAGAATGTTTTTTTTAGCTTTTTCACTTTCTATTTAGACGTGCTTAAGAAATATTCTTATTAATGTAATATCCATATAACCGCTTATATCGCTCTTCACTTTTTTGCTCTACATGTCCTTATTGAAGATGTTGAATGGTTGATGTGAATGCCATCTAGAATAAGATCAAATAATTAAGACGGAATCACAACTTCTTACGCTAACCGAGCTGAATAAAGTCTAAAGTTCTATATATCTAACTTATGGTCCATATCCGTCACGTTGGTTAAAAACAAAACACGCTTAAAATCGAATCTTGGTGATTAAATCCAACACCAAACCTAGATTCACATTGTAACACACCTTCACTGCTTCCAAAAGTAAACACGAAGCACAGAATCACAAATTTTAACCACATTTTTCCAATTTTAGAGAACTTCCTGCGATGAATGAACACCCCGACTACGCGGGTCAGAGTTTATCACTTGTCAACTATTTCGCTGGATCGTCAAATCAATTCTGAGTAATAGCCATTGGTTGGCCCCTCGTTATCTTATTGTTTTGTTTGTTATAACCATAGTATTTACCACATGCTGACAATACTATTTGTTACCGTTGCAATATTTGTTTTGCAAATCATTAGGCTTTTTAAAGACAGGCTCCGTAATTACCTTATAATGGAACAATGATGTTAGTAAGTAAAGGTGTCATAATAGGATTAGGCTCTATGTAAGATTTGCTAATTATTATTTTAAATTGTATTTGAGGGAGTATCTGATGTGCATGCCCGTTTTGGTTTTCAACCATATGGTAATTGTGCTATATTTTTGAAAGCTGATTGATATTGTTTTTTTTTGGTTAGCGTTGTGACGTCTTTGTAAACTTATGTAAATAAGATAATATGTACACTGTAATCTAAGACTGTAATATTATATTATATTGATTTGAAAGTTTTGGTTTAATGCCATCTAGTGGTGATCACTGAAACAAGGCTGTTTTTATTGTTAGATTTTCCGCATACATTTTTAACTTTCCATGTTCTTTTTATAATAATTTTTATTCTAAGCCAACCTGGGGCGCATTGAATAAAATAAAATAATAAAAAGAAAATAGTGTGAGCCCTTTAATCAAAAGACTTTAATTTAATGTAACAGTTTACTACTTACACTAAAACAATCACAAACATTTTTCATGTTTTATAAATAGGACTTTAAGAAATTCTACTTAACGTAAACTTAAAATACATAAACACAATTTCATACATTTTATTACTATGTACGGTCTGCCTATAGACGTAGATAACTTGTTAAGTAATAACCAACGCCTCCGCGTCAAAAGAGCAAATATAACTCGTAGCGTGATAACTCCACTTAAATAAAGTTATATAATTAATACAGTTTAAAAATTAAAAAAGTCATCTTCATCGTATCTTTCATTTTTATCAACAGAAAATAATTCACACGGATTAAAGCCATTTCGCTGTAATTCGTACATTTTTGGTAAATTTTCTTTAATCATATCCTCTACATCAATTTCATTAAATTCTCTTTGTATCTTCATCCGTATGGGGTCCTCTAAAGAATTCATTATTTGATTCCTTAATAGATTCGGTAACATATTTATTGCAAACTCTGTAATATAATCAAATGTCCCTGCTCCATCAAACCGTATTTGTAAATTGCCAATGTCAACATCCAGGTATCTGAATTGAGGTCTTTTTCTCGTATCCAGCGGTTGACCTAAAATTATTCTAGCCCTTATATAATCTATTGTAAAAATTGCAATTCCAAATCTTGATAACATTCCTTTTAACGTATATACGTGCCAATTAGTAGATCCACGTATCTCTTGGGTACTTATATCAAAATCAACTATTAAAGTATTATAATCCATCATAAAAGTTGTATTTCCAATACGATAAAATGAGGACAGACCGACAAGCGACGTCCCGTTTAAAGCAACATTAAAAACGCTTACTGAAGTATTATAATCATCGATTATTAAAGGGTCTTTATGAAGTGCAATCATTTTCTTCCTTGCATGTATCATTACCATATCAACAGGTGATATTGAGTTAGGGAATTGTATAAAAACATCCAGCTCTTCTAGCTTTTTGTTGACCTCTTCTCTTATTTTGGTATACGCATCCTTCAGAATATAAGGTTTAATGGTATCGAATAGAAACGTTCCAAGTGAGTTAAATAATCCTTGCAATACGAATGCCAAAATTCCAGAATTTTCGAACTGTACGTCTATTTTCTTGAATGCTATATCAATGGAAACGTTTTGAACCCTTACTCGCCCGTCGGTTTCTACTCCAAGTGTCGCTAGACCAGTGGCCTTGATGCCCTCGACATCAGCTGTGTAGTTCCCAGAATAAGTTTTTAACCAAGTGTGCAAGCTGTAGTTGCCATGTGCATGTAGTTTGTCAATTCCTAATATCGCTGTTCCCTGAAATGCACATAGATTAAATCAGATAAATAAAATTATGTGTTAAAAAATATGTGTACAAAATTAAGCTATTAAACTATTTGGTTACGTTCTGTACGATTATTCTATATTTATCGAAGTATTGAACAGAACGCTATAGTGTTAAATTTTATCATAGAATTATGAATTAAAACTTATTTGTATATTTATCGCTCATTATAGCTAGTTCATTAATAACATAAATCTCACCTGCATGGCAGAAGCTTCTACATTCACATATAATAAACGAAATTTACTTATTCCAAGCACTGCAGTATTCTTAAAAGCAATGGAGCCACCAAAAGTTAAATACTGTTTCATATCTGGGACATGATATGGGTCTGGTATATTTGCTCCTGGAAGTCCTACAGGATCTGGCGATTTGAAATGCTCTAAGACTTCCATAATATATTTAGATAAATTTTCTTCTTCGTCGAAAATCTTTGTTTTTGTGGCAGATTGACAGACCTGTGATGAAACATCTTCTGTAATTTTAAGAGAATACTTTATAACCAATGTCTTGAATATTTGGAGTTATTATGACTAAAGATTGAGAAATATTTTTACTGGAATATTAAAAAATGATTCAACGTAAGTTAATAGGTAATTTTAGTAAGCACCTTCACAGTTTCCAGGTCGGATTTTAATACAAACGATACAAATAATAACTATCTGGGTCCACATTACGCAAAACACTTCACAATACTAAATACAAACCGTGAACCCTATAAATTTGTGAGAACAGAGGTCAGCTTATCGACAATTGAATTGACGAGGGAATTTTTATCAAATCCGATTTCTACAACATATAGCCAATAGCGAGCGAACTCCCGGGAAAACCAAAATTCAAATTTCGTGAAACCTGACAGATTTTAACAAAAAGTTCCATAAAAAAGCTGACAGGAAGAACAGAGCAATTCAAAGGTTCAAAATAAGGGCAAAAAATGACACAAAACCTTCCTCAATATTTTTTTTTCATATAGGCATTCGTAAAAAAGTAATGCTGAAGAATTCAGCTACCGTAGCATGTTGTTTCGTAGATAGATATATCGTAGACTAGCTTCCGCCCACGACTTTGTACGAGCATCCCAGTTTTTCCCCGTTTCCGCAAGAATTTCGGGAAATCCTTTCTTAGCGGATGCCTACGTCCTAACATCTACCTGCATGCCAAATTTCAGCCCGATACGTCCAGTGGTTTGGGCTGTGCGTTGATAGATCACTATATCAGTCACCTTTGAGTTTTATATATATAGATGATAGTAAAAAAATAATGACGTATCTCCTCTAAATTAAAGAAATATGTATTTAAATTCATCATCTACAATCAATAATTATTTCACGCATAGAGATTATTTTGTGCATATTAAAAAAAGGGGGAAAGCGTTCCTTGTATTTACTTCAAGAGTATAATAAAAAAAGCTCTTGACGAGATTTAGATATGATTTGCTGAGTATGTAATTACTAATAAAATGTTCATCTCTTATTCCATTCTTGACACACATACACAGAGTTACTTTTGCGTTTATATTGTGTTTATAGTGCGGATCATTGTTAGGAAAAAAGTATACCCGCATCGCACTGAGATTAATAAAATCTGATAAGATTTTTTATAAACAGAAATTTTAAATTGGTAATTATGTTTAAAACACGTGTTTTAATTGATTTCTTAAAAAAAAAACCCTCAAACAAAAAATTAAATGAGGATTTCGAGGATTTTATTAAAAAAAAATATTTAAGGATTTAAAAAAACATTTGGTCTATTTCTATAAAGTTAGTATACTGAACAGATAATTTTTGCTGACCTTAGTAGGCGTAAATATTTATTAATACATAATTTAAATAAAAGAACATTAATGAGGTTCTGTGCTATATTTTTTTCCTTCTAATTGTTTGAAACTAAAAGGGAAGTGATAACGAGTTTATAATTGAACTATCTTATCTGAATCTCCAGCGCCCTTGCTTCTGTGGTAAGCGTGTGAGCTTTACAGCCTATAGAGTTTAGAGGTCATCGTTTAGATACACCCTCTGAAAATTAATATTTTATTTTAATAAGGAAAAATGCATTTCTTAGAATCAAGAGTTTTCGTCGTTTTTGGGACAGTCAGGTAAAAAGTTTCTTTCGCATATAAGGCTATATCCTTAGGTAGGTAGGTAGGTATATCGAATTTATCAAACTAAGCTATATTTAAATTTATACATTTATTATATCATATATGCCAGTAATATTTAGTTCAAACTAATGTTTGCTCAAACAATGGCATTGACCGGATATAAGGTAGCAAGTCAGTTGATAGCTGTATTTAGTCAAACGATTATTTGTATAATCAATCTTGTATATTATCTAAGACTAGCTGGTCCCCGCGGTTTCACCCGCATTGCTTCGTTCCTGTTGGTCCTAGCGTGATGATATAATATAGCCTATAGCCTTCCTCGATAAATGGGCTATCTAACACCGAAAGAATTTTTCAAATCGGGTCAGTAGTTTCTGAGATTAGCGCGTTCAAACAAACAAACTCTTCAGCTTTATAATATTAAGTATAGATGTGGGTAAGTGGGTAAAGAGTATAAGTTATTCTATATGTATGGCGTATTCTGAACACGTGGATGCATGCAGTGGATTGGTAATTAATATTAAGTTCGTATACATATCACACAGATCGTGTTTTATAAGCGATGATGATAGCTTGGCATTTTTCCATGTTCTGTTTTCTGATATTATGTAATTCTCATAAAAGGAGTAGTTATTTTGGTAATTTGGTAGGTAATATGTTATGTGAACGAACTTTGGTCTAATATAAGCACAATATATAAGAGATAATTTGACATATTCAGACCTTGTCCTTGAATTTGAATAATGTAAACTTTATCAAATTTTAAATGGGATCACATCGGCTATTTTTAGATAGTAAAGTGTTATCGTATTAGGTAAGTCTGACTTGAAGGAAGCGAATAAAATTGATTCCATATACTGACTGAATTACACTCAAATAAATAAGTTAAATAAACATTATAAAATTAGTGCATTCGATTTAGGAACAACTACAAAGCTTCAGTGGATAGGATCGGCGCTAGATGCATAGGGTTGTCACTTGTCAGAATTTTTTTTTGGAATAATGTTTGCAATAAATATGAAAAACCTTCTCAGTTTTATTCTGAAGCCATTTTACATAACTAATGGATATTGATTAATTATATAGCATTATGCTTGATCTGTCATCTATTTAAACATGTGAAGGTTGTCGTTGAATGGTTTATTAATCTTGACCTAAAAACTATGAGGAGCCTATCGAGATCTAGAACCTAGATCCTTAGCACTAGAAGCTGTCAATGTCTTGAACTATACTCAACTTAGTCCGCATAATAGTGATAAAAATACCCGAAGCAATATTATAAAAAGTAAAATGAAGGTAGGTATGTGTAATTAAAATTTATAAAATACTAAACTAACATAGCTAAAATACTAACTGACATAGTGGACTTCGCACAGCCTCGTGTGAATTTTTTGAATATGTATGATTTGTTTGTATTTTTCCGATATTATTATAGTTATTAGAAACGGAGATTATAAACTTTGGACAACCCTTCTTGGCATAGTTTGTTGAACGTCATCTCATGTGAAAAATACTTCACATTACTAGCAATTATTTGCGAGTGATTTGAATTGATTTCCAGACCTATCTATTAACATGGCGAAGAAGACCTGCATTGATATTTTTTGAAGAAACATTTGGAGGTAATCTGGCCAAACAACTTGAATATGTTCCAAAGGAAAATAAGGAAGGTATTTTGTAGGTATACCTCTTGTAAAATGTCTAGAATTAGCTTCAAAGTTTCCTTCTAGTTGAATTAATTATTTAAACTTTGTACTAAATTATGACGCTAATTAAATTTTTAATATATAAAAATTCATAGAATCAAGGAAAAATGCACTTAATGGCTTCTATGCTGTTTAAGGTCATAGTGAAAAAAATGGTGGATTAATATTATAGAGATAATTTTAAGGATTTAGGTATAGTCAACTGAAATAAACAATATATTCTATGATTTACCGAAGTTGAAGACTGAGATATACTTTTATCATAAAAAAGGAATCTTAAAAAGCTATAAAATATAATTAATATATTATACCACCTTGCACTATAAATTGAATTTGGAGTTAATTACAATATGCCTAAACAATGTTTAGATGTAAAAAAAATGTAATCATATCATTGAATAGAAAAAAAAGATATTTGCATTAAAATAGTTATGAATTTATGAATATAATACATATATAATATATTTCCTACACAAGTAATTTTACGTAAAAAATGTTTAAAATATGTATTTCATGGTTATAAGATTGATGCTTTTTATATTTCAGTAATTATTACATTTAATTTACACATCCGTCTTGTGACGTCATAAAACGTAAATCTAGCATAGATTTTAATTAAGATTAATAACAAATAATAATTGGTTGGTTAAATAGTCAATAAATTTATTATAATTTTTCTTAGAAATGTGTACAGCTGTTTATAGCGATCATAATTTGATAAATATCTGCTAAGATTAATACTGGATAACAGAAAAAATATTGTACCTAGGTATAAATCAATTATTATATCTTTTGTAAATACAAATTTTATCGTGTGTCTCGTGGAATACATAAAAAGCCATGGAGCAGGAGAGAAGCAGAGTATATTTGATAAAAAAATTCATTGATCGTTGAATGATTTTTGGCGGGAATAGGGTACTTTTAAGTCTTCTGGGGCAGAGCTAGGGCGGCTAGCAATGGCTAGCTACATAATCGCAACTTGTAAGTACTAGGAGAAAAAACAAAATTTTGGTAAAAAAATTTAAATATTTCGCATTTGCCCTTGCCATCAGGATGGATTGCAATTAAATGCTTGAAAATGTATCTGTCCAAAGTATTATAGTAAGGAAAATATCGTTCTATTTCAGGCATCCATGAAGGATCCTGTATTCTTATTTTTGATCACTATTCATCAAAATTTTGTTAAGTGAGGTTTTCCTCCAATGTATATTTTGGTCTAAATAACCCATGCCCTGTTGAAACACGTGCTACATATATATAAAACTGGATATATGAGTGTGTTATTTATAGAAAATAGAAGAAGATTACTTCTTCCATTGCTGGGAAATAATAAAAGTGAAGTAATAAAAGAAAAGCAGTCATTAGACATTTTCTTTTCGAAGTTATATATACCTACATTTTACAACTTATATAGCGCTTATCTCCATTCATACATTTCAGTCAGTCTTATCAAGATATTTTACTTACATTACGTGTACATGGCTTGAGATATTTTTTAATTCCACACCATAAGGATATTCCGGAATAAACTTCCCAAAGACAAAAAAATTACAATGTGGACATTTCGGCGTGATGATACAGCACCCTTTCACGGTATTTCCTCCTAATTATTTAAACAAACGAATCAAAAGGCATTCATTTGTCCCATTTTTTGTTGAACCGCGGATTTTAGCGTGATCGTCACCTTGATACTTAATTCTTCACGTCAGGTATATAATGTATCATACGGTATGAGGGATTATAGTTGGCAGTAGACAGTCAAGTCAATCATACACAATGTTTCGTGGTCTCTTCTTGGTGTTTTATTGTTTAATTAACAATGTATTCTCGGTGCCTTTGCGTGAGTATTCTATATTATTTATAATATGAAATAAATTATTAGGATATCTGTAATAATTTACGATTTTAATAGTTTTATGGGAATTTTATGGGAGTTAATGTAGTTGTGTATGGGATTTGCTATGAAAATTTACTTAACATTTTAAATTTAAGAAATTAAAGTTATTATTATAATTATATGTATAAACATTTTTTTAAGAAATCTAATCATTCAACATCATCGAAGAAGGAAGAAAAATATAAGAATCCTTTAAATTCTATGAAAAATGGCGGCTCATTGATATGCATAATGTGATGGTTTTATAAATACTGCCTGTGCAGTTTCACCCGCTGATAAAACTGAAATAGAAAAAAATAGAGATAAAGCCCTCTTCAAAGATACTTTAAATATAGGGAAAGCTTACCATGTCACTATCTAGCTTCTAGCATAGTAGCTTTTATCTGGATATATTGATAGTCGAGTAAATCATTTCTAAGTACATATATTTATTAAATCTTTATTATACTAAAAAGTTTTTGAGGCCAAATCCTTTGAATAGCATATTATTATAATATAAATAGCATTTAAAAATACGCAAATTCCACACAAACGCACTAGCAGGCTACATGCATACATAATTTAATTATAAAAAAGATAATAATTAACAATTTTACATAATAGAGGTCAGAGTAGAAGAGTGCCTTCAATTTGATGTATTCCAGTGGAATAATAGCGATCTGTGCATGAGGCGACCTTCGGAATTGTTTAATATATTAAAAAAAAAAAGAAAATTTAACTAAAGTGTATCATCTTCATTAAAATAAATTTGTATAATGGTGCATTGCTAGATCAAGAACATTCTTTCGTGATCTTTGTAAAGGAAACTCGGATTCAATATTGTTCCGTATTAGTACACGGTATGGAATCTTTTCGAACTAATAACTACGAATGAATCCTCTAGCCTGTTTACACTAAAATAATTTTACATACTGGGGTTAGAATGAGCATTCGCTCGTTTGGTGTAAATGCACCGTAAGTGAAATATTGTTACATATAGAAAATTCGATGTGCTACGAAATTGTAGAGACTTTTATATTAATGAAAATGTCTGTCACCTTCAAAAATCAAATCCCTTTTGCATTAAAAATTTAAAAAGAAAAATATGTTTAAAGATGGGATTTTCTAATCAAAAATTCCCCTTGCTTATGAAAGAAAAGCGAAAGAAAATTAATACATATATCTTGCTTTCTCTTCAACGGAAATCTACTCCGTACAATTGAAAGTACATATTTGTTATTAGATATCACTTAATAATGTGTTTGGTATACAAATGCTTTATTATTCAGTCACAAGCGATCAGCTGTCACTGTGTGTGTAATTTTGTATTACGTGCAGAAAATGCAAGTATGCAAGAATCATTGATATTAACATTGAGAGATATTATTAACAGAATGCACACAAAATTAACGATCTTGATGAATTCCTATTAAAAATTGAAATTAAGTTAATATCAAAGTTTTTGTATTTTGTCCAAAATAACTAAAATTATACGTAAGACTAGCTTTTTGCCCGCAGCTTCGCCCGCGTAGTCAAAGTCAAACCCGCACCCAGTTCTCGTGTGATTTTCAGTATAAAAACTATCTGAATATTTTAATCTAAGTTACCAAACTTTCGCATTTATAATGTTAGTAGGATGATGTGCTTCAATTAAGAATAATTTTACTGAACAGATATTTCTGCCCGATATGCGTTTTAATATCGTTTTCATGATAGGGCATCGAAAGATTGGTTTTAGAGATCGGATTGGTAAAAACTAACTACATTTAGTAGTAAGTCTAAAATATCATTTATTTATTTCTAATAAAAATTTGTATTTACAGCGGATTACATGAAAGTCTGTAAGCGTGACCAAAGCACCATCAATGAGTGTGTCAAGAATTCCATCGAGAGCCTTCGCCCGAACCTCATAGCTGGTATCCCGGAGATCAATGTGCCCAGTATCGAACCGTTTTACATTACTGAGGTAAGACTTAATAAATAAAACTATTAATATGAATGTTAAAATTTCAACCTGTAACATTGATGATTCAAATGTATCTTTTAGTTAAAAAGATATAGTAGATATTTAAAAAAAATATACGCGCCAAATTGAGAACCTCCTCATTTTTTGAAGTCGGTTGAAAAAAATCGATCATTACTGAGTCATAAATCTTGCTCGATTTTAACGTTAAACTACCTACATGGTTGAAAATTGACTGACTAGAAATTCAATATACGGATTATGTTTTTAATGAAACTTCTTATATAAGTAAAATCCGGGCAGACTATAACATTTAAATGCTCGATTTTACGCATTGTTTAAGATGGTTAATTACTATAAAAAATTGTACCTTTTTGAGGAAAACGAATATAAGCCAAAGTAGACATTTTTTGCTCGTTATTCTAATAAACCAGCTGTGAAATGAAACTAAGTTTTATTTAAAAAATGCAATTATAATGTTAATGAAAT
>CAJQZN010035638.1:13848-28344 GCA_907164685.1 Colias eurytheme | reverse complement strand
GAGAAGACTTATAGTTCATCAATAGAATCTTGAAAATGATGATTGGAGTATAATAAATCGTGGATGTATTTATAAAAAATAGTACTTATTAATTATTTTGCATAGTTATAATATTTAAAACAGTCTTAATTTCCATTTTCTAGGCAAAAATTGGACAAATGCATCGTTAAATACGAGTTATGTCCGTTAAGAAACACCAATATGGGTTTTTTTTCTCAATAAGTCAGGGATGAAAAATATAACTAAAAAAAGTACTGCCATTCCATCCATTTTGGGACTTCTTCTTCTTCGTCATATCACTCTCGTCAGAGCGAACGTGGTCAACATGAGGTTTGGGGGGGTAGATGTTACCCGCTTCACGATATTCCGCCATATCTCTCTGTTTCCTGGCATTCCGCTACACTCGTGAAGTGAATCGCCAATCTGAATCCGCCAACAGCCTTAATTTGATCGTTCCATCGATATGGATTTCAAATTGTAGCACGAGGCAAAAAGCTTTTTTTAAACTGTTGTCAAGATGGTGTTGATGAAATTTAAGCGTGTGTGCTATATGGTGGTGGAATTTAGCAGCAGACAGCGATCCAAACAGTTCATCAGAGAACTCTCTATGATAGATACGTTACAATACGCATAAGTATGCGACTTCTCTACGCAGTAATAGAGAATGAAGCCGAGAACGAGTCGCACAGCACATAATGACCCATTGTTCTAAAATATATTCTTCATGGGTAGATATATATTATGTTGTTGGACCCATTAGTGTAATTTTAACAAAAAATGTCAATGTCCATTATAGGAACCAAAGCAAATCCAGTCATGGACAATTGTTGTACAATATTGGAACCCTTTGTTTGAAATCGTCGTGATAGGTATATTATTAATCAGAATGAAAAGACAATACAGAAAAGGGCATGTAATTAATACCTTTAAAAAAAGTTTATTTTCGACATATGTCCATAAATGGATATATCCATAGAATTAAATCCAGTTATGGACACTGAAGAATTTTATTTAAACAACATAACCTATCATGATACTAAATCGTGTAATATTTCATACAATTAACTACTATAAATAAAAGTAATATCAAATTTTGCTAACATTTATAAAAAAATTCTTATAACCAAAATTGTGTCCTCACTTCCTTAAGGATTTCCTTAGTAAAAACGGATTTCTTCGAAACGAGTCGCAGCAACTAAACATAACGTTCTGCCATCTTCAAACGTTTTGGCCGAATAAGATGAAATGTCGTATTCTGATAGCTTATGAACCAAACTTTTATTTTAAGTATTGCCAAATTATATAACGTTAATTTTGGTCTTAATATTTAAATTTAATATTTATTTTGTCCATTACTGGATGCTTGTCCACCACTGGTGCCGTTACCTTAGGTACTTTTGATCTGATATTTAACGTAATATCTTTCAATCATCTTTTGGAATGTAGACACAAACTAGTATAAAATAGACGATAAAAGTTACAATAAATACAAAACTATTCAGAATGTTAGCAAATTGTAGCCAGTCGGCAGGAATGCGAGATCTTTCATCAATATTAGCATCACTTACATTTTCTTCAGTCAGGATTTTTATATCGTTCGATTCACTTGGATCGAATTCTGTAAAAACAACATACTTCCCCGGGCCACTATTGACCAACCGATTCAGCGATACGATCCACGTAGGAGCTGGCACAAGACGTTTTCTTAAGGACATTAAAATTAACGTTACAAATATTGATGATAAAGTAACTAACATAGAATCACGAACAAATAATAAAATAATCGGCGTATCCGAACTGTGCTTCGGAATATCGTATCCTATTTCTGTAAGAAACATGAAATGTCCAAAAAGACTAAAACATATTAGAAATAGTCGCGTGTAATCCTTAATGTCTAGGAACTGAGAAATAAGGGTGAGAAGAACGATTACCATAGAAGGAATGATCACGATCGCTGCAGGTCCACCGGCTTCTCTCTTCATCATAAATGTGTATTTCAACATTGGATAAGAACTATTTGGGCAGCATGTATAGACGCCTGGCAGAAATTCATTAGTAACGTTAAGAAGCTTCCAACCGGGGCCGTCTTGATAATCATCCAGTACTATCGGACGCGTCCTGTAAAATGTAAAGTTCACTTGTTGACCGGTGTGCATCCAAGAGCCAAAGTAAAAGCTGCAGTTTTGTATATCGTAGGGCCAACTGCGGAGAGAGGTGCGGCATATTCCTGAGTGCACCATGTGCGGCACACACGTAACTGTCCCGTCGCTGTCCAATAGACATGTAGTGTAAATTGAATCCGATTGATATAATGAAGCGTCTGCGTTAAAGAGTGCCATGCGGGGCGTCCAAATTTCATGACTTTCCACCTGGATCTCCTTTATGTCACCATAGTCGGAGGGCGTCCAGGTCAAAAATTCGTCTTTCCAAGACATAGCCACCCAACTATGAACATTGAACGTTTCTTCTAATTCGTCAAAACTGATGTATTTCAATGCAAAACGGACTTTTACAGTAACAGTACTTTTGTGATCTTTCACTGGACGGTAGTTACTGTTATAGGCACACAGTACATCTTGATGTAATTTTGCCTCATCGTGGAGTTCCGGGGTACGATTGGGGTCACATTCGGCTACAACTAAACGAGGCGGATAGGACACCAACAAGATGACCAACAATGCACTGTATGTTGCCATTGTCTCTAACTAATTGAATATAAAATTGAAGCACGTTTCAATATGTATCGTTAGATATTTGATACAACAACCGCCCCCTTAGATAAATCGATATTTAATATGTATTTTTTGATAAAATTAGTTCTATGAATGACATGTAGTTAAAACACAGTTCACTAAGTTTAATATTGTGTACTTATATGTATGTATATGTATAAACCCTTATTTCAGTACATACTCTAAAATAAAATAATTTTTAATGTATGCCATAATTGTTTCAGTATTGACTATCTTTGATGTACATATTCAAATAATTGTTTCCAGGCATTAGAAATAAATTATGCGACGCCCGGGCTCACATTTTTCTTGGTGGTCCCTCGAGGCCGTTCCCTACGCAACGTGGCAGCTCACATGTCGGTCACCAGCGTTAAAAGTATTTCAGATCGGATGAAGACGTTGCGGGTAGCAGCTACGTTGCCACTTTACACGCTCCGTATGACATTGCTTCTACCCTCCAAACTCCAAGCAGTAGGTATTGTTACAAAGGAACCGCGGCTCACAGACACATTTTTACTTTTGATAAAATATCAATTAGCAAACAGGATAAAGTGGAACTGGTTGTTGTAAAAATGAACTGACGAGTTTTTTATGTGAATAAAATATAAGATTATCTCAAATACAGGTTTTCAATTAAATGTAAATATTATCTTATTATATTTTAGATGGGTATAAATCGCCTCATAGATGCTAACAATACCTGTGATAGTTTGAGGCTTTCTCATGCAATTCAACGCATCATGTTCTGGGCTGAAGCGGGTCGATACGCATTTAAGGATGACGGTAATTATCGGGGCTTCTTGTGGTGTATGGGGGCTCTGTGCAGTGCCGGTTTAAGGGCCACTGACACCCCGGGCGAAAATATATATTGCATCGCCCCCTCTCGCCGGCACTGGCTCTGTGTAAGGTTGCATTTGAAAGAATATTTATTAAAATGTGTATCGTTATTCGTTACTAATATTCTTATTGCAAAAGTGTGTTTGTTTCTTTGTCTCTGGCGTAATAACGGAGCGAGTCTATGAAATGATTTTTGAATGAGGATAGTCGGAGGGTAGACCACTGTCTATGACAAATGCTACTTTTCACCTCGGTGAAATTTCTCATTCATGCGAAGCCACGGGCAGAGAGCCAATATATTAGGACCATAATTTGTAACTGATTGATGTACCTACGATCATTTTAATGTGTATTTACGGTATATTTTTTTCATAAAATAATAAAGACAATAAATGGTAATATAATTATCTGTTAACTTTGCTTTAAGGTGAGGATGATATTGGTATTAGAGATAGAATAGTGAAGACATACAACTGTCTGTAAGCGGATACGCATATCGCAAATATCTGTCATGTTCTATTGCTAGTTTCCTGTCGACGCTAATTTCGTAGAGTGGAGATGACATCTTTTAAGTGATTTAACCACAGGATTTAACCATAGTAAAATAAAATAGATTGCTCCTCTGCTCTAGAAATAACACATTTATCATTTTATGGTATCAAGCAACGCATATTAATGAAACTGTTGGTCCTTATGATGCAGTAATAGAAATTGATTATAACTTAAATCTAAATAATATTATATTTGCAGGCATTGAATGGGACGAAACTCCGGATCTTAGGATAATTGTCGACCGACCGTATTTGTTCTTCGTCCGATGGTTTAACATAACAATATTAAATGGAAACTTTGTTCTATGACTTGGGCACATAATGTAGAGATAGTCTAATCTAAAAATGAACGCCCCTCCACTGTGTTTACGCTCACATTCAAAGTACGTGTATAGACGCAATACACACAAATTGGTCTGCCTCATTGGTCGTTCAGTCCTCCAGTCCCGTCCATGCCCGAACGACAGGACCAGTTGGCCAACTAGTGCATAAATGACGCGATGCACGACAGAACGGACTTGTCATTCCGTACATAGCGCGCTCTCCCCGCCATACAATGCTAGGCACACAGAACAGTAAAGTAGATAGAAGTGTGATGTGGGCGTGGCCCACGTGTCACTGGTAAGGTAAGATCACCTAACTTGCTCTCAGTTGTGCGCAGAAAAATATTCGATTCGGTTGTCAGCTGTCAAACCTTTTTTCCATATTTATTCATTAATTAGGACGTGTTGTTCGGTATTAGAGTGCAAAAATGATAGCAGACGAAATAATATCAGCAATGGAGGCATTTCATACCATCGGTAAGTCTTATTTTTATTTATTTTAATTATATTTTATGTTATAACTTCGCTTGTCGTAATTTGTCAAAATTGTATACAAATATCTAGTCAAAATGAACCTTAATCCGTAAGAAATTAGTACTATTATAGATTGAACAGCAAACAAGACTTTCTGGAATATTATTGCAATAAACAAACGAATGTCGCTTTAGTGATGCTTGTGGCGCATATCGACAGTATCGATACTTTAGAAAAGACTAACATTATAAATATTAAATTTTATTTTATTTTTCCTTAGCTTTCATTTGTCCAATTTATTTATAGATTTCCCAAAGAGGCTAATTTAAAAGAGAAATGGATAAATGCAACGTGACGAGTTAACTGGATGCCGAACAGCACTAAGCGGTCTAACAAAGGCCACCGATACAGCAAACCTACGGCAGTTCCAAGATTTAAAATAATGCATATTTTCTGTTTGTATTTTGTAAATATAGATTAATACTATTCTATTCCGTTTTTTATTTAATAATCTTATATATAAAATTCTCGTGTCACAATGTTAGTCTGCATACTCCTCCGAAACGGGTCGATTCCGCCGATGCCGATTCTCATGAAATTTTCTGTGCATATCGGGTAAGTCTGAGAATCGGCCAACATCTATTTTTCATATGTACCATGGGCGAAGCCGGGGCGGACCGCTAGTAATAATATAAAAAGACGTACTTAGTAGTAATAAACATACTCCAAAATGTGACACATTATACTATACTCATATAAAAGAAAGAAAAGAAAAATACACAAAAAATATTTATTTGTGAATTATCGATAACAAGGCTGACATCCCTCAGGGCATAGCATCAGATAAATATCAAGTTAATGTCATTAATGTTGAGTGACACAAATTTCAACCTTATCTCTATGTGTTGAGGTTCAAAGTTATATTTATCGAAAACTAACGCCCTCTGTTGTGGAGTAGCTGAATGTTTTCGAATTTGGAATTTCTGTGCAATGAGAAACAAAACAGCTAATATACCTAGGGATGTTATACTAAAATAAACCGTAACATGGTGCGTTAGGGTACATATTGAAATGCTGAATTTATAACCTAAGTCAGTTTTTACTCAAATTAAGCTGTCCAATCAAAGGCATAGTTTACTTGTAGTGTACTGTATAACTATCGGTTTAAATGTGTGGGTTTGGCGACACTGGTTTTCATACTAATTATGACATTATCGCACTTCCATATGTTTTTACTGTTCTGTGGCTAGGCACCTGAACTGATCGCCCGATTAGTTGACAAATCAGTGCGCGAGTGTCAAAGTTTGCAGTAGAATCGACGCGCGCACACATATAAAGTGGTTCAATAATTATTTGTCCTCACACATTGAAACAATTAAGTTTAGTGGAGGGGCGTTCATTTTTAGATTAGACAATCTATAATAAAGTTATCAGAATTAAGTATAATGTATTTTTTTATCAACCTTACAAACCTTAATATTATGCTGAACACACTTTTTACAATTAGGTATGTACATTTTCATTAGGTACATTGTATATTGTTTGTAGCGAATGCAGTGTGCGTGAAATCACTTCGATAAGAATAATATTATTTAATCCATACTTTCATTCAAACCATATTACTTTATATGGTCAACATGTTTTGAGAAAAATTATTAACATCACCTATGTAGTCAAAAGAGAACGCCGCGCCGCGCCGATAGAAATTAAATATTAATAGAGAATTCCATTCATATTATCTATTATCTATGGTTCATAGAGCGAGTTCATATATTATTTACAGGCTATTAAATTTTTTGTTTGGTTTTAAAAGTACGAGGGTGTAATAGTGAAGGTCATTTCATAGAGGACCGAATAGAACCATAGCTGAAAGACACGTTTTATTGATTGACTCTAGGAAGTAAAGTCCTTGTCAGAGCAGTCAGACCTCCGAGTCCCCACTAACCTCTCCTACTTTGATGCGGAGCTGCCATCGCGCTGTATCAGCGTATTTGGCTGTAGAATCTTGAAGAATGGATAATTCCGGTGTTAATACTATCTATTACTTACTATTTTTCATGGAACTGAAAAAATATGTAGGTACTTAAATTCTAGTAAAAAGGACTTAAATTCTAAAGGGATTCATTTTGAAAAGGAGGATGTAATTAATTTTTAAGCTATTGCATAGCTTCTATCGCGGGCCTTGAGCGCGGGGACCGAATCCAGAAATTCCGTAACGAAAAAAACCTCACGCTCCCCACTCCGACGGGCACGGCGGAGGTGTGACTTGAAGGCATGCTATGCAATAGCTTTACCGCGGCAGTCCCCGAATGCCACACCGTTCTTTTTTATTTTAGGTATGGGCATTTTCACAAAAATGTACCCCCTCCTTGAAAAATATATTTTTTTTGATAGTATTATATTTTAAACTTTTTTTGGTCTCTTTAAAACGGAAATTCAATATACTTCAAGAAAACATATAATATGATGGGTTTAAAATGAGAAAACTGTAAAAATAATAGGACACAATGGAAAGTCTCGCAATTTTATATCAGTTGTGTGACTATATTCAGTAGCTGGAAAAACAGTGCAAAATATAAGAATTTTTAGATATTGTTTATTTATTAACTTAAAATCGTTATTTTGTATATTTTAAACACTCACTATTCCCAACTTTTGGATCTAAGCTAATTAAAAAAAACAATAGTATATTCAGTATTGTGACTCTGGTACTTCAACTGTCATTATTATCTTTACATTTAAAATGTTAGATACTTTTTTAGAGAAAAGGCAACAAATATTACACTTATGTATTATTCTCCATTAAAGAGACTGATTTGAAGGGCATAAAATGTAAAATCTACTGAAATATTTAAAAAATTCAGCTCCGTAATATAGGGACAGTCACACAACCGAATACCTAAAAAGGGAAAGGGTGCGTTTACATGGCGAAAAAAAAGTACGCAGGCACACATAATAAATATAATTATAAACTTAACTTAACTTCAAACTAAATTATCACAATCAGTTCGGGCTTAAGCCATCACATTATTATTATTTATCTAAAGGGTAAATTACTATCAAGATTCAAGAATAAGAAGTCTCTTTTATGTTTTATATTGGCACTAATCAAATTAATCAGTCGATAATCAGTCTTCGTGATTCGTTTATTATTAACCTTAAATAATCTCAATCACCATATTTGATAAAAAAAATCTTGTTTCAGTGGACGCTGCAAACACGAAGGTTAATCTGTAAATAAAAAAAAACCAATGAAAAATATCGTGAAAAAAATTAATTTTTGTTCCATTAAGTATTATCTTTCGTTGTTATACAAGGCACATTGTCTAGATTCTTAGTTCTGCTGGCTTATTTTGTTTCTTTTTCTGCATAATGCTTCTTTTTTTTTTCCTCAAAAAAAAATTTTACTTCCTCATGCAAAATGATCAATCAGCTGTTGCGATTTGTATGGGGAAATAATTTTTATTTTTGAAATCTACTTTTTGCCGTAGTTTCCTACTCAGTCAAAAATGTCTTAGAAAAATATTTTTATAGCTCAAGAAAATCGCCATGTAAACATTGCTTTATGTGTTCAGGCATGTTGTGACTTTTCGTTCAGCGTATATGTGACCGCTCAAATAGTCACACAGCGGAAGTCACATTTGATAATCCTCTAGTAATAAAAACGGTTTAAAATATAACCACAACACTTATATTCATCAAAACTTTTGATCAACTTACATATAAAAACATTTAAAACAAAATTAACTAAATACTACAAGATAAATAGATAGAAATAAGCCAAAATATGGTCACATACCTGAATGAAGAATTTGGTCCCTGCGGCTTGCAAACACGCGTGCACTCCTTCTAAGCAGTTTTTTGACCCTGACGGCTTCTAACCTGATAAGTTGCATAGCAGTAGCTATGGTGTTGACAGTAATGCAAAACTATTTGAACCACAGTAATTTTCTTTTTAGAAAATCGGTGACACAACTGAATGTTCCGGGAAGGACAATTTTTTTGATTTTCTTTTTTATTTTTTTATCTTTTATTTTGTTATATAAGGTTATTATATTTTAACTATTATCACAGTAACTGATTATCCTGGACCAAATAAAACCTTAAAAGATGGTACCTTTCTTACAAAAAAGTTAAGAAATAATTTAATAAACGCGTAAGAGTAAGCAGGGGACAGCGTAAAATTATCCATTTTTCAATTGTTATTTATAATTAACTTAACGTAACGGCACCAGTCTTGTACAGATTAAGGAAAAAATTGAAGTCTTTTGCAAATTTCTCGTAGGTTTTTTAACTTTATTGGATATTGTTTAGTTATACCTTTAGTTCTATGTTAGTTTAACGTAACCAATGTTAGAAAAAAGAATACAATGCATAAATAATGAAGTTATTTATAAATTAAAAAACCACTTTTTTGCACCAGTGTTGGACAGTGAAAAATCTAATGATGGACACCCAGTTTTGGACAACATCCAGTTATGAACACCCATTTATGGACTGTACCTAATGTCGTTTCTCCAGTTATTTACACTTGGAGAAGACTTATAGTTATCAATAGAATCTTGAAAATGATGATTGGAATACAATAAATCGGGGATGTATTTATAAAAAATAGTACTTATTAATTATTTTGCATACTTATAATATTTAAAACAGTCTTAATTTACATTTTCTAGGCAAAAATTGGACAAATGCATCGTTAAATACGAGTTATGTCCGTTAAGAAACACCAATATGGTTTTTTTTCTCAATAAGTCAGGGATGAAAAATATAACTAAAAAAAGTACTGCCTTTCCATCCATTTTGGGACTTCTTCTTCTTCGTCATATCACTCTAGGGGGGTAGATGTTACCCGCTTCACGATGTTCCGCCATATCTCTCTGTTTCCTGGCATTCCGCTACACTCATGAAGTGAATCGCCAATCTGAATCTGCCAGCAGCCTTAATCTGATCGGTCCATCGATATGGATTCCAAATTGTAGCACGAGGCAAAAAGCTTTTTTTAAACTGTTGTCAAGATGGTGTGGATGAAATTTAAGCGTGTGTGCTATATGGTGGTGGAATTTAGCAGCAGACAACGATCCAAACAGTTCATCAGAGAACTCTCTATGATAGATGCGTTACAATACGCATAAGTATGCGACTTCTCTACGCAGTGATAGAGAATGAAGCCGAGAACGAGTCGCACAGCACATAATGACCCATTGTTCTAAAAATATATATTCTTCATGTTTAGATAGATATTATGTTGTTGGACCCATTAGTGTAATTTTAACAAAAAATATTCATGTCCATTATAGGAACCAAAGCAAATCCAGTCATGGACAATTGTTGTACAATATTGGAACCCTTTGTTGGAAATGGTCGTGATAGGTATATTATTAATCAGAAAGAAAAGACAATACAGAAAAGCGCATGTAATGAATACCTTTAAAAAGAGTTTATTTTCGACATATGTCCATAAATGGATATATCCATAGAATTAAATCCAGTTATGGACACTGATGAATTTTATTTAAACAACATAACCTATCATGATACTAAATCGTGTAATATTTCGTACACTTAACTACTATAAATAAAAGTAATATCAAATTTTGCTGACATTTATACAAAAATTCTTATAACCAAAATTGTGTCCTCACTTCCTTAAGGATTTTCTTAGTAAAAACGGATTTCTTCGAAACGAGTCGCAGCAACTAAACATAACGTTCTGCCATCTTCAAACATTTTGGCCGAATAAGATGAAATGTCGTATTTTGATAGCTTATGAACCAAACTTTTATTTTAAGTATTGCCAAATTATATAACGTTAATTTTGGTCTTAATATTTAAATTTAATATTTATTTTGTCCATTACTGGATGCTTGTCCACGACTGGTGCCGTTACCTTAACTTTATTTTAGATTTTGTCATAGTTTTTGTTAAAAAAACAAAATATTGTATACGTATAATCACTTTGATAACATATATAAATAATTCTGGCAACTACTTCATTATATAGAATTTAATGAATTCGAGGGACAGTTGAAAATCAGGGGGGTATACATTTTTGTGAAAATGCCCGTATACATAATATTGTATCTAAATTAAGGAAACTTTTTAAGAACTTTCATGAAACCTTTGTTTCAGCTATCTTTATTAGGTCCTTGATTTGTTTTAACTCAAAGCCAAATACCCAATCTTGCACACGGTTTAAAACTTCAATGGCCACCGAGTTACCATGAAGGTTGTATACGTAGTATATTATTATTAGTCTGTGATGAAGGTAACGCTGATTTGCTAAATATTTTATCTAGGCACGACAAAAGTGAGTTAAAAATTATTTTACGTGCCGAACTAAGGGTAAATGTAAATTTATAACTAATAACTTTCAAATATGTATATAGAAAATACGCACTTTCTAAGCATATCACCTTCATACACCTATATTTTCTTCACTACATAGTATAAAACAAAGTAGCTTTCCCTGTCCCTATGTCCCTTTGTACGCTTAAATCTTTGAAACTACGCAACGGATTTTGATGCGGTTTTTTTTTAATGGATAGAGTGATTCAAGAGGAAGGTTTATATGTATAATAGCATCCATTAAGTAGTGGAGAAGTACTGTTATTTTTGAGGTCTCTAATGTGATCGTAAAAAATTACATTTTTTCCGCTTACATTGCAAACGCAGGCTGAACCATACGAGTTTTATAAAAATAATGTACTAAGTATTATACACATTGAAAAGGTCTACAGAAAAGTCCGCGATGGTATATGTCTATCTCTTATGGATAACCCACAATAACTTTTTTTTGTCATTTACTTTTTACGACAAATAATGGCTAATTTTCGATGCGATTTTAACCAATACTGCATTAATCCTTAACCAATTAAATACCTCGAATACATTGTTCATTTAATATAGATCTATATGGCCCTTTACACCGTATGATTTAAGTGATTATATTCGAAGATATTACAGATTTAAAAATTGCGGGACGTAGCGTTTGCGGCGGTACCGGCCAGCCGCCCGGCTATCTATTTTAGGCGATTAACACACGGTACCGCCTACCGCCGCGGTTGGCGGCGAAGCGGTTTTCAAGTTGCATTGGCTTCTATTAAATCCGTTGATTCCAAACACACATACACCGCCCGACCGCGCGGTCTAACGGTCCGTACCTCGTAGGGCTTCACTGCCAACCGCCGCGGTACGCGATACCGTGTGTTAATCGCCTTATACCCATGCGAAGCCGGAGCGGGCCGCTATGTTTTTATATGTACAACGTTCACACTTCACAGTTTTTCTGTTGTGTATTTAGTATCAGCATTGCACCCGTGCGAAGCCGGGGCGGGTCGCTAGTAGTTCTATAAAACTACTGAACTGATTGTGATTTGTGACGAAACTTTAAAGTGTTACGTAAACATTATTTCTATTCGAGTAAAATCGGATAAATTTTTATTTTCTTATACCCTACTAAAGTGCCGTCTTAGGTGAATACTTAATTTTCACTCTTAATAGGTAGGTAGTTTAGTCGGTTAGAAATATTCCATAAATTATAGGGATCGTTAAAAACTTAAAAAGTCATCTTTTTGCTTCTTTACATCTGTGACATTGAAACCTGTTTTTTTTATAAACAAAAAGTTATATCTGAGTGTGGGATTCATAGTTAGTAAGTTTAGTAATTATTTCCTCACATTCAATGATTATTGTTGTCAAAAATTAAACGCAAATAAATTTCAGTCTAATTATGTATTTACGTAGTTAATGAGATTAATATGTATTTTTTAGACAACAATATTGCAACGTCTCCTCTCGTCAAGGTCATATGTTAAGGGGACGTTGCGCCTCTCCATGGACCTTGTGCGTATTGATCTATTGTCTCAGCGGAATACCAACTTGGCTTGCGTGATGCTTGTAAACTACGTGCCAAATAGGCTAATAACCACCATACTAACCGTACTTATGTACTTGAAATCAGACCCTACCCTTATAATTCTGACAGTCGTCAGTGTCATCAATTTAATGCATTGTTACATATATGTACCAATGTATGCTGTAACATACATAATATTATAGCTTATACATACATAATACCATACATAATGTTATAGCTTATAAGCTAAGCATATAAGTAACTTGCTTTGGTCTTAGTTTAAAAACACTCAAGGATGCAATAAATTTAAATTATCCAACAATTTCGCTTCTTATATCTTTTCAATATTCAATGAATAGAATAATGATTATTGTTAAGTCCTTTTTTTCTTCTTTCTCCGTTGTTAAATAGGTATATACATACTAAATATACACTCCAGAAATTGGACTGTTCAATTAATTTAAATTTTATATTAGTCCTTCACACTTCCAAATTTTTATATTGGCACATAAACATTTGAAATCTATATCTTACAACATTAATCTATAACCCTATGTAGGACGCTGATACACTGATAATATTTTTTGAACTTTCTTGATACGTAGCTGATACCTTTTTAGACCATTTCATTTATTATTAACATTATTCCGTTCTTTAATCGTCGTTCAAATATAGAGACAATCAATAAAAATACCCTTCATTGATTTCTCCATCAATAATTAGTTTTCTTATGCGTGACGACTAATTTATACCGTCGTATTTAGACTCACTCATTCGTAACATAGTTTCTTACGTTTCAAATATTATTTCTGAATAGGTTCTTTCGGGCATTATATTGTAACGTACACGAATAAAAGTATTATTCGAATTTGAAATTATTTATTCATAACAATTTACATTCTGACGATACATACTTCGCCTACAAATAGCACAAGCAGGTGACAAGTACCGGTTTGGAAACAGGTTTACGTTACATTTCTTAGTTTTTGTTACATAAAGGAAATAGGATCTTAATATAGGTGGGTATATTTTTTAAATAGCCAAAAGTGAAACTGGATAGATTGGATTAAAAATACATTAATACGTACACTATAGGCGTAGCAAAACTGGGTAGGTTAAAGGATTCAGTTTTCTTAGTCCCCAATATGTAAAACAATAACACCAAATACATTGTACCATCTATCCAGAAATTTAAAAGCATAAAATATACAACTGATTTTTGTATAGGTACATATACATACATATAAGTAAGATAATATCTTTGAAACAGTTAAATATTTTAACGATGACACAACAACCGTGAATTTTAATTAACATTTAACAAATAAGCTAATTTCTAATAGTATGCCGGTCACAAGGCCTGTCAGGCCTCGATTAAGGTCTATTTTAAATATTATAATAGTGTCCGTTTATATATTTTTAAATCTTTATTATCCTATCTATCATTTTACCAATAAATAAGGAATACAAATTCCAAGTAAGTATACAATCTATGCTTCAGAACGTAGCATATTCGTTGCAAAAGTAGTAAAGTAGGTACATTCCTACATACTTAATATTGTTACCAAATCGTCATAATAAAAGCAGATTACGATACTATTCAAAAACACCAAATATATATTGAAAGTACACTTTACATCCTATCTACGCCAACATTTTCTACGTACTAGGTAACATATTATTGCACGCCTCATAAGCGAAGCGTTGAGGTGGGTACTACT
>CAJQZN010035638.1:0-13448 GCA_907164685.1 Colias eurytheme | reverse complement strand
AAAAAAATTATGAGGCGTGCACTTTTGGATTTTCCAAATTATCTTAAAATTCAAGCCTGAGATGCAAATATCATATTTTATACAATTAGTATCATATGTGCTCACAAGAAATAAGGAGCCTACATTCTATTGGTGCTATTGTGTTACTGATCTATCCACCTTCATACTGCAAGTTATGAAATGAAATTAAAATTGATAGATTTTTTTCAATTTAAAAGTATCGTAGTTAATGAGAATTAATAATATCGTTATTAATGAGAAATAAATAAGATTTAATGTACCTATTGCTTCTTTAGTAGATAATGGACGTATCACGTATTAATGGTTATGGAACTCCGAAAAGAAAATATACCTACCTAAGTATTCCGGTTTTGTTATATTTGGGCAAACGTCTTGCTGCTCCAACAACAGCGAAAATGCCAAATATGCGCAAATTCCGTTATGGAACTCTTAATATGCCAATTTAAGCTAATTGTATAGTAGCATCAAAAATATGGTAGGTACGACGAAATAATAAAAAATAATTAGATAACTAATTATAAATAATAAGTAATAACTGTGAAATATCAAAAAAAAAATCAGGTTTTTCGAGTCCATAATTATGGAATGTTATAATATGAATGGCTATGATGGCCCAAATAAGTAAGCCACTAGGTATAATTTTATCCCATACCTATACATATTATATTATACGAGTCTTCAGTTCTTCACAACAAGAAAGTCTCGACAAAATTTTTGATTGTGATAGCGTAATTACTTTTCTTACAACAGCTTTAATCGATCTTGTACGCGATAATCTTCTCTCTACACTACTTAATTCAAATTGATCGATATAATTTAAAATGTTTATTGTGACGTATGTAGTTATTCGACGAATTATGTTCTGGGAAATATGTAACAAAATTATGTAACGAAAGTAAAATAATTAATGTTTACATTATATTTTGAACAACATTTTTATATAAATTATGTAGTTGAACAATTTCTATAGTCAGTGATGTTGCATAAGTTTATTTTTACATTTACTAATAACAATAAACAGTTCATTCAACAAAATGTATTTTAATAATAAATAATGAAATTAAAATAAAAAATACAAAAAATACTGTATTTAGAAATAAAAATTACATAAAAAAACTAAGTTAAGGCTTACATAAGTTGCAATTGTGGTGGTAATAGTCAGTTCCTCTTTCTCTTACATTTTACTTTAGACTAGGTGAAAACACTTCAAGTGTATTTTGGAATACTGCTTCCTGTAAATCAAAAATAAGAATTAATTATTTTATAACATAATCTTTGGTTTTAAAATAAAAAAAAAAACTAAAAGAAATGGAATAATAGATGATATTCAGTATGCAGATATTTATTAGATCGAAAGATATCAAGTGTAGTTACAGTTTAACAATAATATAACTTGACACTTTTGTCCACTATACATACTCGATGACTAGTTTCAGTACCATCTTCAAAGCGGACAATTAGAAAAGATTGTGACAGTCTTAAGTTACAGCATTACTGAGTATAAATGATTGTTTAACATTGATTTGTAAATTTTAAATTTGAATAATGTGAAAATAGACAGTCTCTCCGTTGCAATAATTATCCAAGTATATTCTATCAGACGTAACATGCTTCTAATTGCACATTAGGGATATAAAACTCAGGAAAAGTAAAATCAGTTTTAAATAACTTTCTAATTATCCACTTTTCCGACGATAGTAACATAAAATACATGTAGTAATTATCCAACTTGCTTGTTTGTCAATACATCTTTGTTACAGTAATCTAATTGAGAGAATGTAACAAAAATTATATATTTATTATTTATTGAGGTCTTATCATTAGGCTAGCCGAAATAACTAAGAGTTTAAGAAAATTATATTTAACTACCTAGCATTTAATATTAACAAATGTATTTATTTAAAGATTTTATTTATACTATAACATTGTATCTTAATAATTATGTATTTTGCAATGACAAATGATTTTACCCCATTATTTGTATGCCTTATAATGGGTATGATCATGACTGTTCAAATAAATGTAATATTATTATTTATTAGTTTGTATACTAGGGTGAAAGCACTACAAATGTTCAATCTCTGTGGATATCCTTAAATAGTTTGAGAAAACTTCAAATGTTTGGTATTTTCACTTAAAAGTGCATGTTATATTGATAAAGTTACATCAAGTATATTATGTTACTTTTTGTATCTACCACCAAATAGTAAACTAGCCTAAACGAAACTTAAATATATATATAAAAACATGCAACACAAATACTAACATTCTTACGGAATTGATACAGCAAGTCATTTTTTATTAACACTTTTATCAAAAGTAGTTTGGACGACAATATGTCAATTAAAAAAAATTATGAAGTGAGATATTATCACCTTCTTAGAAGAAGCTGCAAGGTGTTTTTACATTATAAAGGTTCAAAAAGAGAGAAGAAAAATACTTTACGACCTAGATTATACAATTTTAAAATTTATTTGCAACAACACTGCTTAGGCAAATATAAATGATTCATAATACTTTAATGAAGTCACGAATATAATATGTTATTCTTAAAACAAGATAAATCACAAGAATTACAATTCATCACAACACGCTTGCTGTGATAATTTTTTTTTTAAGAATCTCTTGATCGAATCTTAACTCGGAGATTCTAAAATAAATGAAAACTTTATACACAGCAACATACTACTGTTTTGTTGTGCCAGTGAAGTTATTATTCACTAGAATAATATTTAAATACATCTACTTGATGAAACAAATGTATCAACAAAGTTTTGGACCTATTACATATATGCAAGAGTGTGAGAGTTAAGTGTAATTTAATGTACACTAAATGTTGGAATGTTAACTACTATGGCATTTAAGATCCCACAAAAAACTTCAAAGCATTCATTATGAAATGGCATATATTGTGTATACATTATATAATACTTGTAATGAAATAAAAACCTGATGGTACTAAATTTATATAAATTATTAATAATTACATATTTAATGAACTTCCACCTCTTAATTTTTAAGACAAGAATTAACATTACTCTTTAAAAAACAATGTTATGACATAACAAGGAAATGTAGTGGTATACAATATGTTGAATGTTGATAGTGAAGTCTAATTCCTAACAATATCATAATCCATAGATTAGATAACAACATTTTGGGATCCATAATTTCTTGAGTTAATAGTCACATGGGTATTGCTTTAAATATAATTAAGCTAGATCTGGTCAAGGCTAATACAAAAGTAAATACTAAATATAATTGTGGCGTCCTAATATCTTACAAAAAGCAAATGGTGAAGCAGCAAATATCTAAAATACTTAAATAATTTATATGCAGTAGTCTTGATCTTCATTTTAATCTATCACTGTAACCTCTGTTTGTTACTTTGCAGAATATTTAATAATTTATTAAAGTATCACACTTAACCCATTGACCACCGAGCGGCCCGATCGGGCCGAGACACAATAGATTTTCTATTGTGTCTGTGATCTGAGGACTGACGGATTAATATTTGGAGAAATAATATTAATGGTGAATATTCTTATTGATTTTTATTGATACAAAGGATTACAAACAGAAATGGACATGGTGAACTTTATTAACACTTTGTTTTACTTAAGAGTCATTGGAGAGTACTGCCATATAATGCCATATAAAATCAAAAAATTACTCAAGACTACTGCAAATTGGACATTTGGACTTTGAAAATTAGCAATGATGATTCAAATATAATTATGTACTTCGAAAATAGTTATTGTGAAATTCCGTAATTCACCCCACCTGTGTTGAGGCCGGTATTTTCTGACACGCCAGGAGCAGGGGGTGCGGGCATCGCAATCGGTGGCGCTTGCTCGCCACTGGGACGCCCTTCTCCGCCGGGTTGCATTGTGACCGGCTGCACACCGTCTGAGTCATCGCGCTCCAACGTATGATAGTCACCGGACTCTTCTGGTGGGCGCGGTTTACATTTTCCGCAGCAGCAATTAAAGCAGCAACATAAGCAGCAGCAGAAGTAACATCCGGTCAATATTCCACATACAACAAACAATGCTTTGCACCAAGTGCTTGTAACGACAAAATAGGCGTTGACGTTTTCCTCTCCAAATTGTTCTGCGATGTAAAGGCCGAGAGAGCCGTAGTTGTCATAAATATTTCTTTTGGTAGCATCGCTCAGGATTGTGTGAGCACGATTTACCTCTTTAAATTTGTCTGCTGCTTCTGGGTTGTTCGGATTTTTATCTGGGTGATATTTTAAAGCCAATTTACGATAACTTTTCTTGACATCATCAGCCGTTGCGGTTTTGGGTACTTGTAATATTTGATAGAGACTATCGCCAGCAGTCGATAACTTTCTTTTATCCATTGTAAAATTATGTTAATGGAGAGGGACAATTAACTGCTAAACTTAATTAATTACTCACACCACAGGCACAATCATTAGACCAATCTTTAATCTATTTCTTTTAGTGTAGGTATAATATTAATATCAGTTTTTCGCATTCACACACAGCACACTACCCAGCATCCACAGACTATGAATCATAGAGTAAAGTTAAGAATGCAAAGCTATGCTGTATGCACACACTGTGCACCATGGTAAAACCGTTAAAAACAAAGCACCAAAAAATATTTGTTTTGACAAAATAATATTTTCTATTGCTATCAAATTGCTATATTATATGCTTGCGTTTTGCGAGTGGTTGATTTTTCCATAAATAGGCAAAAGCTTACTATATGGGTAAAGACCAAAATTTCGACACATTTGCGCAATCAAAAAATTTCCAAACATTTTTCTTGAAAACTATGTCTGATAGAATTTTACGACAATTAATATTAAATTAAATGGTTATTTGTCCAGCATGCCAAATACCCAATGTTATAGAATAATACTCAATAGCAGAGTAAATAAAATAATATATCTACTAACGCGACCAAATTATGTACAAAACGGCATAATAATTTTGGAGGGTGAACTTTGAAGATATTTTTGAACAAGTTCTATGTAACTTATAGGCTGAATGTTGAATTCTACAGCAAAAACGTATAATGAGCAACCTTTTTCACGTAAGCTATAAGGAACAAACCGAAATATTATGCTTATTTACTGTTTTTTTGTTATTTATGTGCGATTTTAAACAATTGTGTTACTTATTTTGTGCAACCGTTTTCATTGGCAGTTTCTATAGACTATAAACAAGGTAGGATTTCGCTTTGGAGGACTGGCAACACTGCGCGTAATTGTCTATGACAGCTAGAGAATAACGGTCATAATGTATCATTATTCATTAGCATTGTCAAACTCAAAAGTCAAAGTGGTGTGGTCAGAAATTTTTCGGCAGGTTATTCAACGATTTTTACGGTAAGTCTTGTGTTTTAATTATAATTCAATAGTGCTCTAGGTAAAAAAAAGCATGGGTGTTTGCGTAATACTCATTTTAATACGATTCACAGTGTAGTTTCAGAGTAATCAATATTTACTTACTGTGCTACCTCACAATTGTGACACTTTTGTATTACTTTTGTAACACCAGTTGCACAATTTCTGTGTCACCACAATTCAGGAGGTAATTTTCAAAAGTGGTCAAATCCAAATCCATAGATTTTAAAGTAGGTACACAACATTTTTCTTTAGAGTATTCTTCATTGCCTCATAACTTTTATAACTAGCCAAATCCAGCCTAAATCCCTAAAAAATACAAATAAAAACTAACATTAGTTTCAAAATTAGCCTATTCCACACCGGCTTACTTACAAACATGGTCAAATCCGTATGAGCCAATCACGTCGCTCCAAACCCCGGCCGCCATCTTGCGATCTCCATACATTGACAGCGCGTGGGCACCTAACGTTTTTTTTTTGTGTCGTGATAATTAATGTTTTTTTTATTGAAAAAACCTAAATAAAAATGGCTGGCTAAATTATAAATCTATCCAAAAATTTCCCTGTAAAACCTGATTAGTAAATGAAATGTAAAATTTTCATAAACATAGCGTTCCCCTAAAGCGTCTTATTCACGGTCAATCCCCGACGTACGTCGGCTCAAGGCCGCGGTGCTGGATGTATCCTACTGACGATCGTGCGCGCATCAAGCATGGCTAGGGTTGCCAACTTTTATTTGAAGAAATAGCTCAGAGGAATAATGAGAGAAATAGAGTATATCTGATTTTAAAGGAGGTAAATAAAGAGTAAATAAATATTTTTAAAAATGTACTTTTTGCAGTAACTAAGAATTTTTCATTATTTTTAAATGAATTATATAAATCCAAACATTCCAAATCTAAATTTATATATTTCAAGAGCTCATTTTTAATTAATTTTTAATGAAGCTCGGTTTCTCTCTTCCCGCCACTTCACATTCATGACCGAAAAGACTCTTTCAGTAAATGCTAAAGTGGCGGGAACAGAGAGTATATAGCTAATCATTTTTTTTTAAACAAATAAATTCGTCAAGATATTTTTTTTAAATAAATTGCCATTTTTCTGCAGTGGACTTTTGCATAAAATCTGTGTTATTCAACAATTCGCCTTGGAGTTCTTTTAATATAATAACTTCTGAATATAAACTGTCCATGTGTACAAGGTTGATCCAAAAGTAATGATAATTGGGATTTCCTGTGTACATAAAAATCAAAAATAACCGTTTCTTGCTTGCTCATGTACTCACTAAGTTATCACAAAAAAATCATATCAATAGGCCACGTTTCCAAGTATTTACATTAATTTCTGTTGGCAACACTAATCTGCTGTACGTCCGCGCTATTCACTGTCCATCTGCACGACGTTCGCGGTGGTGGGGGTGCTTGCTGGATGAAAAGTTGGTCGTGCACATCCAGCAAGATAATAATAATAATTATTGACGTACGTCAACGCTATTCACTGTCGTTTTGCGTCGTGCATCGTGTATGACCTTGGCGGGACGTACGTCAAGATGGACCGTAAATAAGACGCTTTATTCTCATAAAACTGATTATGCTTTTAAAATCGATGTTACTTCTGATTTTTTTTTGATCGTGTCAAAATATGTTTAATATTGTGTTTTTATCCAAAAAAGTCACTAGATCAAACGTTTATCTGTGCTATATATTTTTTTAGGATTTTAAATATGATGATTTCTATCCAAAAACCATGATTTAGAAACATACATTTTGGGCCATGGTCCCTTAAATAGTTTAGTTGGATTGTTCAAAAGTAGTCAAATCCTGACAGCTTTTAAACAAAATTAGTCAAATCCACAACTTAGGAACAAAATAAGTCAAATCCGTTTTTTAATCTCAGTTTTTTCTGTAATTGTAAGCATTAACTGTATTTTTGTTATTATTGAATAACCTTGAACCCCATAGTAATCTATACTTACCATTGAAAGCGTCACAACAACATACCTCATGACGGTATACAAATGTACACTTTTCTCAATTTGACATAAAGTGGATTTGACTGCTATTGAAAATTACCTCCTGAATTGTGCTACCATAATAAGATTGGGATACACTTATAGTCCTTTTCACCTATGATGATTCCTGTGACACTTCATCGTGTTCCGAATTACGTATTTTATGTTTAAAAAGCCAAAATAATTTTAGTACATAATATTTTTATTTTATGGCGGCATTATTACCAAAAATATAAAAATGAAACATCTTAAGCTTATAAATCAAAAACAGTATTGTTTAGTTTAATATAATGAAAAATAAAATAAAATAACACAAAAATATAATACCTACGCTGAAATAGATCGTTGAAAAATCATAGAGTTGGAAAATCATATAATCGGCGCCCATCTTGTGATCGTTTGTCAATCGAGTCAATCGTCTGTACGAGTGCGTCAGCCTTGTATACAAGTTGCATTTTTATATTGATACTTTACGTGGTATTCTGTTATTGTTACTAATTGTTGTTGATGACTTTTTGTTGCTGTTGTTTGCTAAGTTTCCTTAGTGAATTGTTGGCAAAATGCCAAAAAAACTAATTTAGGTACCTTATTCAAATCGATTTCATTTCTATATAAAATAGTATCGATTATCGGAAATAATTTATACGATTTCAGTAAAGACATCTCTATACGTGTCAAAAATCGATGTGTCACAGAAATCATCTTAGGTGGAAAGGACTATAGTACTAGGTATATTTGTTTAGCATTTGAGAAAGCTATCAATTGAGTATTGGGATCGTTTTAATTTAGAATATGCCCGTCGCACGCCGAATAGCAGACACAATAGATTTACGTTTTGAAGGTTAAGAGCATTAACGAGACATTTCATACAAACAAGTCCTTATTTTTCGAAACAATTTGATGAAACTTCATACGCATTTAAGCAGGATACGTAACTTTAAAAAATTACTGAAGAACATTTTCGAAAAATAGTGTTACAGTTAAATTAAACCGCTTTTAAATTTCCATAGAAACAAATTTCCAATTATCTTTTTTTAAAAACATTTCGTTAATTTATAAAGAATCACGGCGAGATCCATACATTGATTTGTAAAAAAAATAATGATGTTTACAGTTATTATTAACCGACTTCAAAAAAAAGGAGGAGGTTATCAATTCGACCGGTATATTTTTTTTATGTATGTACACCGATTACTCAGAGGTTTCTGGACCGATTTACGCGATTCTTTTTTTGTTTGATGCGGAATGGTATCAAATTGGTCCCATAAAAATTTTATTTGGATAGGACCAGTAGTTTTATGAGCATTTTTATCTGATCTCGATGACTAAATTGAAATCTAGCAAGTAATTTTGATTCACTTCCCGGTAACTGACTGAGCTGAAATTTTTTATACGTGTGTAAATTGGATAGCGATCAAACATTACTATGACATAGAGCTGATTTGATGATGGAATCGGAAGGTGGCCATAGGAACTCAGTAATGTATTGACTCAACTTTATCGAGTTTAGGCTCGTTTGATTTGTGTTGAAAATTACACTAAAAAGTATTAAATAAAAATAACTACGTTTAAAACAACCGACTTAAAAAACGGAAAAGTAAAAAATAAAAAGATTTTATATTATTAATTACTACATAATATTATGTAGATGTGCTATTTACTAAATAGGTTTGATATCGGTGCACGGGTTTAATACTATAGGCTTAGTGCTTTGAAGTCGGTTATTTTTAACGAAGTTATTTTTATTAATTATAGGAATAGTTTGGAATATTTTTCGAATTCGGGAAATATTTTAATTTTTTGTCAAGTAAAAATTCTGCCAAAATACTTTGCCTATAGTGGCAAATTTAGACTGTTGGTCGTAACAAGCCGACTAATAGGCATGAAATAAGACATTTTTTCTTTTTAACTTTCAGATGCCACTTACTTCGGCAGAAAAGTCCAAAAGATATAGAGAACGATTAAAAAAAGATAATCCTGAAAAATTTGAAGCTTTAAAAAAAAGGAATTTAGAAAGGACAAAACAATTGTACAAGACCAAAACAGCTGTTTTGTCAGAAGAACAGAAAGAGGAACGAAGGAAAAAATGGAGACAATTTAATGAACTAAGAGATAGACCAAGAGCAACAAACACAGAACAGACTATTCGAAGTAACGCTTCACAAGATGAAATATCCCATAATACAACCTGGAATGAATCCATTGCCCGAAATATTCAAAGACGAATTGAACGAAAATTGCGGAAAGAAAATACAGAGCTTCGTAATAGCGTACTCACTTTGAAAAAAGGTTATCACAGACTTTTTAATCAAATGAGAGTACAACAGCAACGTATGGCAAAAATGGAAGAAGATTATGAAGACCTAAAAAAGAAGTTACAAATAGCACCTAGCAGTAAATATGGAAACATGATTTCCGATAGCCACGTCGAAGCAATTACTCCACTAAAAAAAACCGACCACTTCATAAATGAAAATATGCTTGGTGTTGAAACACCAAAGAAAAACAGCGTGAAAAAAGTTATACTAGCCCATAATGTCCTAACGGAGGCACTGATAAAAGAATACAAGACTTTATCTAATAATAATGATAAAACTAAATTCAAAAATATGGTATGTAGTGGTTTAGTAAAAAAATATAAAATGCAAACTCATTTGTCACACGTTTTGGGATTTAAGACTGGTATTAAAAAATGTAAGAAAATACCCAAAAATAACATTCTTCGAAATAAAATAAGTGCATTTTACCAACAAGACGATGTCAGCAGTGCCAGCGCCGGCAAAAAAGAATGTAAAACATTTAAAAAGTGTAAAAAACAAAAACGTTACTTGCTAGATTCATTAAGTAACTTGCACAAAAAGTACATAAGCGAAAATGGTCCAGTAAGTTTGACAACTTTTAAAAGGTACAGACCCTTTTATGTAGTTTCACCTCGGATAAAAGACTTGGAAACTTGCGCTTGATCAAAGCACGCCAACATGCAATTCATGGCTAATGTGCTAAAATCTTGTCGCGTTATAAACACAAATAATCTCAATGAAATCATTGGGCACACCTCGACCCGATAATAAAATATATTAAGCTTCGTTATCTAGGAGTAGATACCATTCATTTTTTCTCCGACGGCCCAACGTCACAATATCGACAGAAAAAGAACTTCTATTTATTAAGTACATAATAATATCTTCGAGTATGGATTCAACAATGCCACTTGGTCGTTCTTTGAGGCATCACACGGAAAAGGGGCCGCCGATGGCATCGGAGGGGCAGTGAAAAGAACCTTGGACTTCAAAGTTGCCCACGGAGTGGATATTCCGGATGCAGAGACAGCATACGATTTCCTAAAAAAACAGAAACAGTAGTCAAAATATTTTATGTTGGCGCTGAAAATATAAGACTCCTAGACTCCAATATCGTAACTAAGCTCACTCCACTGCAGGACACTATGAAAGTACATCAAGTGGTACTGATGGATAAACATTTATTGATCTATAGATATTATAATAGATATATATTATCTTGCTTTTGTCAGAATTCTAAAGGAAAGTGTGAATGCTATAACCCAAAAACGCACAAATTTGATATCAAAGCAAAACCTGAAATCGAAAGCGAAGAGACAGATTATGAGTTACAATTGAATGAAGAAACCGGAGTTATACGGATAGTAAGAAAACAGATTGACAAATCTGAAGAAAATGAGCGAATAGATCTAGAAAACGAAGATATGTTACTAAATTTTATCGAAAAGGAAGAAGTTTACAACAATGTGGAACTTAATGATTCGTTGGTTGAATTCGCGGCAAAAAAAACTACAAAGACTTTGTGGTAAAACATAACGGACATGTTATTGAATTAAAAAGAAACAAAAAGAACCAATGCTACAATCGAGACAGCTCTGACGAGAGCTGTGACGAATATTCCACTCATGATAGTTCCTCCGACTTAGAGAATTTTGAAGACGAAAGTCCACTGGAAACGGATTATTTAGACCCCGAAATTGAAATGTGTTCTGACAATAATGCCGCAATGGAAATCATCAAAGATTCACATGTAGTTGTCAGATTTGAATTGGAGAAGAGGAATAAATATTTCCTTGGCCAAGTCCTACAGTTGGTTGGAAATGTCACTTTTGAGGTGAAATTTTTGAGGCATAAAGGGAATGGGAGGTTTGCCTGGCCAGTCCTTGATGACGTGTCGATCATATATAAAACAGAGATTGTCCAAGTTTTATCAAATCCGACCTCAGATCGACGTGGCATTAAAACGTTTGATCTGTCAACGTTGACATTCAAAATAGAATAAACACTGTTGTGTTTGACGTTGTGTGAGACGTGAATTTTGGCTAAATGTGTTTGCCAAAATGCAATGGTGTTGCTGCAAATTCCATTTTTTATTATGTTACATTTAAGAGCACTTAGTAACACTTGCTCATATAATTATAAATTGTTATGATTATAATTTTGTTTTGCTAACGTCTTAATGGCGTGACTGATTTTGCTATAAATGTTCGTAATTGTTGTATATTTTTAAAAACTCATTTTATTTTTTGTTAAAAAATTAAAATGTTCATTTAACTAAAAGTATTGAATTTTTTCTTTTCAATTATTTCTTTGTTGTTTTTTATGTTAAAACTTAGTACTTACTTAAAATTTTGGAGACTTAATAAACCTTTCTTTTCTAAGATTATAATTTTGTTTTAATTTCGTCTGAAAATAATTTAGATATTGATATCTATTTTTCTATTTTTAAAACTATAGGTTTCTATAACTCCTAATGTAACCTCAACTTTATAGTTTTTTGCTACCACTTTGTGCCACTATTGTGTTAAACTAGTGTAAATTTCTGTGCGACTTTTGTGTCACTATCGCACAACATTTTGTGTCACTATTGTGTCATTTACGTCAATATTTTGGACTGCACCCTTATACGACCTTTGGGAAACGAGCGAGAAGTCTCCCATTGAAGTGTTTGGAAACCAAATACTGGCCTATAATTTCACAGGCAAGTGTATATTTACGTTATTTACAATATTCCTCAATACTCATGCATTTGCCTGTTTAGAATCATTTTAATGGCAAAAATCGTCAAATTTATCATCATTTTATTATGCAGTCATGTTAAATAATATGTTCTTTTCTTAATATATGTACTTTCATCATTTTTCAACAAGTTTTCAATATGTAAACAAATTTAATACGTAAGGTAACCGTGATGACTGGTTTTTACGGATAGCGAAGAGAATATATTGTTAAAACAATATTATTGCTTCTGAATGACGTTGTTGGCAATTTATCAACAAACTCATGTACAAAAACCAAGCAAAAACTAACCTTTTGCACTACAGCATACATGCCTTGGGAAAAATTCGTATTAACAGTGGCAATACCAAGTTAGGTGTGAAAGTGATAAAAAATATCAACTGGTCAATATTTTCTTGTTACACGTTAATGTTCATACCGAAATCTCCAGTGTATTAGACTTGTATTAGATATAAGATTCTTGGTCTTGTTCAATGTACTCTGTGCATCTGTGCTGTGCATAATACGGCATAATATGTCAGTGTCACGTCACTGTCTAATCATTGAAAAAATTCAAACATACGAAATGTCTCGATTGTTAGTTTTATCAATGAGGTATTTGTTTGAACTTTGAAATTTAAAAAAAGGAAGTTGTGATTTTTCATTGTTAATTGCGATTTAAAAAAATGTTAAATTAAAAGCGAATATCACTGTGTACATTGTACTAAAAAATAAATTATTAAACGCTAAATAACCTATAGGAACAATGCATGTATCCATAATGAAAGTTCGGGGAATATTTCAGTTTTATCAAAAACTTTTAAATCGTAGACCTTATTTAGTTCAGGCTGTACAAACTGGAACTTTGATGGGAGCAGGAGACATTATATCGCAAACTTTAATTGAGAAAAAACCTTTTAAGGAATTTGATTACAGCAGAACATTGAAGTTTTCTTCAATCGGTTTTTGTTTTGGTGTAAGTAAAAAAATTACTTGGTATTAAGCAGTTTTTACTT
>CAJQZN010035637.1:5603-19347 GCA_907164685.1 Colias eurytheme | reverse complement strand
AAAAAAAATTGGTTGTTTGTAAAGTAGGTTTACGATCCAGATGTTTACGTGATAACATAATGCAGTGGAAACCTCTTAAAGCGCGTTGAGATTAAATTTCAAGGTCGCGTCAAGACAATACCGTCACGTCATAGAGTAAGGCGACGATTTTGGTATCTTTGAATTTTGTCAAAGAACTTTCACTTCTGACACGTGTGCTCGGCACACACGCTCTTTTTGTTTTTATTTTTCATTCTAATGTTTTTTTGGTATTTGGTACTGGAGCCCTGCCGCGCGTGCGGATAAATGTATGTAAGAAATTATTTAAAGCTTTATTATTTTATAAATTTGTAGCCCCTATCGCTGCAAACGTCAGTTGCGATATGGGAACCACTGAAAATCAGTGCTGCGGCTATTAAGCCACAGATTTGCTGAGTGGTATCCCTGTCCAGCACACATACTATAGTCAACCACATAATATAATACCTATGTTTCTTTTTATACTTGTACAAACGTGATACCTACTTACCTCTTTTATAAATTGTAATTTTTATTTAATTGTTTTTGTTCATTGTAAGTTATTTTGTTGTTTTTGCCTTGTATTTTTGTGTGCTGGATTAAATGTATTTTCTTTCTTTCTTCTTTCTTTCTTTCTATCATTACAGCATTAATAGCTGCTATTACCGATTCTTCCGACCTCTCACAGCCACTGCCTCTCTCTTATTTATTAGGCATCTAAAATAAATCAATTAGTTTTACAAAACATAATTTTCATATTATGTAACTATGGCCATCATATACCGACTAGATATGGCCATCTGTCCTTATATTCCGGGAGAAATGGCCACATCAAAAACTAAAACAAGTAATGACATGAAACAAATAATTTTGAGGTTATAACGCAGCACTGTTCGTATACTTTATAATAAATTCAAATATCACCATTATTTTAAAAAACTAACACCACAGTTGTGAAAAACAGTTGACATCTAAAAAATATTCAAGCCATTCGAATCAAAAAACAAAGGATTTACTTACTTTTTCTTTGTTTTTGGATTAATTTTTTGCCGTACCTTTGCCCTCACGCACGACGCGCATCGAACTAAGTGCTAAATAGTGACACCTAGTGAACGAATCCCTGAAATATTTCAATAGGCCATCTCTCCTGTATGGCCATCTACCCCGGAATTACCCTAATTGTGCACGGTTCAGTTAATAATTATGATGTTTACAATGCGTACTATCTCCACCTTCAGAACAATATAATTTATGGAATTATTTACGTGACAGTTTAGAAATTAATGTAATGAATGCGTATTATATATTTAAAGCATAATAAGGTAGTAAAGTTCACATGTACATTTTATGTGAATCTATTTTTAAATTTTTGTTGCTTTTGTTTTAATTTGTAATTTGTACATAGGTATTTTGAGAAAATTTTATTAAGAAAATAATTTAGTGCCTGCTGCCAAAAATATTGATGACAAACGATAATTGTATTAGAATTCTTGCCAAGAAATAGTTTATTATTTATGAGCTTTTAATTACGTTTAACAAACTTACGCTCATTATAAATATTGTTTTTCACAAGCTATTAAAAAGCTTAAAACTAAAATATACCACAAAAAATGTACCTATTAGGTTCCTAGATACACCTACCCATCACCTACCTATAAAATTATAATTGTCTATGATCTTATCTATCAATATGACGTAGAAAATAGAAATAATTCCTATTTTACATGAAATACAACATCTTTCTAATAACTTCGTCAATCTACCTTTAATTAACTTGTTTACGTAAATAGTGTCGTCATTTCATTGAGCTAGACCCCATCTCCCTACACTATCAGCTTGGATCTCCACTACCACCCACTCCCTGTGACGTCACTCGAGCTATCAAACTTTGGCGCGAAATCTCAGCACGAGGCTAACTTAAAATAGCAATTTGAAAATCGGTGCTTCAACGATTACGTAGTTATGATGAAATACTTATATAAATATTAAATACCTACATGGGACATATTATATTATCTACATCTTGTTTATTTGTGGGATTCATAGGTACTGTAATAAAAAGTAAGTATTAATGTGGTATTAGTTACGAAACAAAACTTTTATTTTTCTGACATTCTAGTAATAATAATTTTTAATAATACCTATCATAAGAAAACGGTGAAATAAACTTGTTTGATTTTAATGATAGGTATCTAACCTACCAATTAATAGATAATTCTCTAGTCAAAGTGTAATTTAAATAAAGTGTATACCTACCTAGATAGGTATGTAAGTATTATAATTTATAATTTATAATATTCCGTTTGGTTACACTTTAACATATATAGACGTACTTAATAAATGCAAAGAATGCAATAGCTATTAACACGATCGGGTTACATTTCCGGTGTCCATTTTGTTTCTTTATCCATAGTAATAATTTGATCATTATTTTATATATTATTTTGATCGCATTAATATTGCTTGTAAGAATAATAACAAAGCGTGTGTTAAAAAATAACCTTTATTAGAAAAAAAATGATGTAATAAAGGATATGCTTATTTAATTTGCTGTACTACAAGTACTGTACGGTGTTAAATGAACTGAACCATTTAGTAATATAGTACGGGGGCGTTCGTTTCATCGGCAAACATTTGGCCGTCGAAAAATTATTTATAGAGCTATTAAAATTGAGATTATTAAGTGGTATGGTAGCCGTGGTTGTGAATGAAACAGAGCGTCCGCCGTGGAGCGGCGAGCGACGAATGGGAGCGGAAACCCGCGGTTAGTCCACTTCCTGTTTCCTGCGGGGCCGACGACGCACGCGCACCCGAGCGCCGACGAGAATAGCCGATAGTTTCTAAGTCATGTCTATTATTTTGGGCGTGTGCTTCAAATATATGACGGTTAATACTAGTGTTATGAGATTTATCAGAAAAATCTAAAAATATTTTTGATTTTATTCGTTAAATATAAGTAATTTTATTCTGAGTTTTCAGCACTACTTTGTGTGTACGTAAAAAGTTAACGAAAACACTTTTTAATAAATTCAAATATTTCTTTAAAATATTTTTGTTGTATTAAAATTTAAAGGAAATGCTTTCATTTATTATGTTTTAAACTAAAACCAATTAATAATTAAGTACATATTTGTATTTCATTAATTATTCATCTGCTGGGTTGACTGAATTCTGTCAGAATTCAACTTTGTTGGATCTTTAAATTGTTATTTTTATTAAAGGACTTGTAATACTGTATAATATGCTTATATACGTATTATGTAGGTATTTAGAAATAAAGATTTTTCCTTTTAAGCTCTCTCGGCTCTCCCTCATTGTATCTGTGAACATAGCAATAAAAATCGTATACACAGCTACCAGTTTCATCTAAATTAAAGTTACGTAAAGTAACTGACTAAAACATCTCCATATCCCACAACCTAAGAACCTCACCAAACTTCGCTCCACGTGAACTATGAACCACGTCATAGCGACCTACCACTAATTACCCAAATACCAATAAAGTTTTACAAAACACGTACACATATAGTTGATTCGCCTACGCGGCTTCCCACTCGTCGCCTACGTGCCCCCCTCCCCCCACCCATCACCCGAGCGTAGTACTAGCGTAGGATTAGTGTCCGTGATTAGGTATGGCAAAATACAGAACTGTCAATTATTTAATCCATATACGTAAAGCTAAGTCTGACCTTCTAAACGCATATTTTTTTCATTTCGTCAAGCCAAACGATTGTTGTCGTCTTTTTGATTAAATAAATTTGCTTTCTCCATACGTACCATGATAATACTTTGTGACCGAATTTTGTTATTTAAACTTTAATCAATATAAGAGTTAATAAAACAGTAATTATAGTAATTTTTAATGTAAAAAATAACTCCTTTCATTATCAATGTCATCAGTCATCACGTATATTTCCCTTAATCTCTAATTATTTTTAATTTCATACAAGCGTACTTAAAAAAGAACATCTCGATCCTCAATGTATAAAAAAGACGTTCTGTTCATCTATTGACACCAAAGCCCTTAATAACAATCAACCGTATTGTAGCATCTCTAAACACGATACTCTTTGACCCTTTTATATTGTAGAGTCGGCGATCCAATTGCGACAAGCGAGCCGCTGCTTCACTAGCACGCGAAATTAATTAAATTGTACAGCGCTCATGTTTTTATACTCATTACTACTTATCATTCGTAATGAACGAGCTTAAATGAGCTTAACTATGGCTACTAATACAGTTTTGTTAAGTCAATCAAATTCTAGAGATTGAAAACTCTTTGGAAACTGTTTTTAGTTTTTACGCCTTTTTAGATAGGTACCGTGTTAAACGTGCAGATGATATTTTCACATAATATTTCGACTATTGAATTAATAGTAATCGATTTTATTTCCACGCAATCATATTTCGACCAAGACGTTTATTATGATCTACCTAATTACGAATAAGAGAATGATATTTACTACGAAGGAACTGACTTTATAGAAAACAAACATAAAAATATAGTATCGACCCATTGAGAGCCTCGGATGCGTGATTCATAGACGCCAAGTTCGTAGTGTGTTATGTAACTTCGTTCTTCGTCTTTGCTCCAAGGTGGCTCCTCACCCCCTTGTGTTGACGTTCCATTGCCATTCACAACTGAGAGGGTGAACGAGCATTTTCATAATGTTATTTATGAATGCGAATCACGCGGTATCTACGATAGCGTTTCTGAATGAACTGCAGAACATAGTTCAAATAGGAATTTGTTTGAAATAGACTGAATTCATTCATGCATTTTGCAATAATTGAAATGAATAACTTAGTGATTTTAATTACGTCACTCCAGTTATATAAGACTTGTAAGTATGGATCTGTTTTTTGATATAACAAGGACAAAAGGATGTTGATTTTACAGAGTAGGTATAGATACTTTCGTAGGTAAAATTGACAGGCATTATATTTTAGTGAAAACTGAAAAGCATTGTATTATGGCGAATTGCAACTATCATGAATAACTAAATACACGCAATATATATTATTTAAATTTCAGCAGAGATTGCAGAAAAAAAATTAAATTTCCTGTCCTTAAATAACATTGTAAGTATGTAGGTACCAAAGTATACAACAAACTATCTGTTAAATGAATGAATGTGCTGATGAATATGTCACAACGTAATATTTATATTACGAATATTTTTTTAAATGTACAAGGAAATTTTCAGTGACACGATAGATACTCGTGTCAGCCTCGAACAATAAACCCGACGATCCTTAATTCATAAAGCAACGTACAGTTATGGTCGGAACAATGTACAGTTGATGTTCAAATTCATAGTATTCGTATTTATGCGACGGACAATACACGGACACCGGCAAATAATTAGATAACTTTAGTTTCCGTCGATACCAGGGCGGATGCTGCAGCTATCTCGTTTGCCGGACGCGCGTCCGCCGTAGATACATAGTATACAGAGGTAGATACGTCGTCACCTGGCTATATACCGTGTATGGATTTTAAGTCACTGATAGAGATATAAAGAATCTTTGGACTGAACTATGTGGTTATGATTTATGGCTAATGCGGTTGTAGAAAAATGTTTATAGAGCTGCAAGGATAGAAATCTATTTGATCGGTTCTTTGAAGTGGCATTTTGTAATTGGTTCTGCTTTTACATTTTTGATTGAACATTGAAATAACTTTCTGACCATCATTTTTCTTTTTGTCATTGCGTACTAAGACCCCTGTAGAACCGCCATCCTGTTACAAATGACCCGAAATTTTGTGGGTCATTTGTAACAGGATACTGTAATATAAAATATTACAGTATCTTAAAATAAAGTATTATAGTATCTTCACCGTGTGTGACGCGCTTAACAATCCTTATCCTAATTCAGAGGCTGTTTGGCATATCACTTATAAGCGATACTGGATACATCGACCTATTTATGTTTCTTTTTCTATGTGTGTTAAATAAAGTAGATTGTATTGTATTTTATTACAAGGACTTAATGTATTTTTTGTGGCAATATAGATTCCTTAATTCTATACCATACTTCGTACTTGATCTATAGGTAAGTCTAGAGAAATATATTTGAAACTATAGCTGTGCCCTGCGGTTTTACCCGCAGTGCTCCACCCCTGTTGGTCTTAGTGTGATGATATGTAGCCTTAGCCTTCCTCGATAAATGGGCTATCTAACGCCGAAAGAATTTTTCAAATCGGACCAGTAGGTAGTTCCTGAGATTAGCGCGTTCAAACAAACTCTTCAGCTTTTTAATATTACTATAGATTAGTATAGATTGTTTTAATCATATAAAATAAATACAATATTCAGCTGTCAACCTCAAATACAAGAAATGTCCTGCGGTAATTTACACTGAATATTGAATGCCGACCGCAAAGACGCGTATGTAATATAAAATCATCGACTGCACTAATGTTGAGTTGCATTACGATTACAGACGCAACAAGAGCCCTTCCTGTCGACACTCGACACGATACGTAACACAACACGGACTGGTTACAGCGTCTTCATAACATTACGTTTTGTGGTAGGAAAATGAGATTCACCTGCTTGGAATTAGTCTCTAGATATATTTTGCTTAGTAGAAGGCCAGTTAGTCAAATAAAGAGTGATCCATTGAAATACAGGCGTGGTGATTATATTTCCTGAAACCTGAAACTAAAGCTTACCTACGTCTTTTTCTCGTATGTTTTAGGGCCGATTTTAGGGCCGATGATACGGGCCATAACAATACGTTTTTAAAATGGTAGTTTTATACATTATCCGACGAATAAGTTTTATCCAAGGCCAAGCATTGAAAAATCGGCCCTAAAACAAATAATAATTGTATGACATGTCATAGTAAAACTAATTTCATAAAGTAGTTGCTGTATTGGTCCCTTAATCTATACTAATATTAAAAAGTTTGTTTGTTTGTTTGAACGCGCTAATCTTGGGAACTACTGGTCCGATTTGAATAATTCTTTCAGTGTTAGATAGCTCATTTATCGAAGAAGGCTATATAAGGCTATGACTAACAGCAGTGGAGCCACGGGGGTGAAACCGCGCGGAGCAGCAAGTTTTTGATAAAATATCTTCCGCACACTACAAAAAAATGTAATAAAAGTTATTGTAACTAAACAAGATTTATCTGTATACATTTTGACCCTAGCTTAGTCCATAGCAGAGATAAACGTAACTCTAGAGTAGTGCTTATCTCGTAATTCTTATCGAAGTCTGGCACAAAAATTTGCGTTATCAGTGGACAGGAACTGTTTGGTGTGTGCGGTAGTAATGGTGTCATGCTGCTGGTAAGGATAAATGCGAGAGACGCGCTCGATATAGCGCTATATTTATTTTTAAACCAGAGTATCATAATTTTATCATCCAAGCCGTTTTGTCTGCCTGTTTACATGATATGTCGACGAATTCATAAAACGTACAAGTTTATTTATGCGTTATTAATATTCATTCGCTTTATTCATAAGCCGTACTAGGATCTCGAAACAGATTTATTGATTGCACGAAACTTGAAAAAACCGACGTTGATTTTATTCAAGTAGCACTTGCTAGTCGTAGGCAAACTCGTTCCTTATTTATGAATCTGATATAACGTAATTTTTCTTTTGAATAGATGTCTAATGTTGAATATGAAAAAAACAATATCCATTGTGATTGACGTCAGAATTTGAAGTAGAAGCCGCATCACCCGTGCCGTCTCCATCTTTTATTTATAGACGATTGATTGATGAAGCGGAGCGTCGTATGAATGAATCGATTTATGGTTTCAACGGACACTGGTTGTATGCCCGCTTGACGTCAGGAATCTTAAACGGGGAACATATAACTCTCAAACTACCTTGAATTCTTTACGGCCGACGGCCCGTCGCTTATTCGAGTTTCCAGAAATGCCAATCAGTCTATGCACGAGACTCGCCCCTTATCATCACCGAAGTGTCAATTTATGCCTCATCAATTCACTTAATCAGCCATCGTAAAACTGACACTTCGCGTTAAATCTAAACTCTAGGCTCTAGGAGGGGTGATGAACTCACGCTATCAAGGTCATATAGTTCTCATTTTCGAAACTACACATGAATGAGTATTATCTGCGCGCATGATTATCATTAATTGTTGGCAATTCAAGAATTAAGATTGAACTTTGGTTGACATCGACAGGTGTTTGAAATTCGCATGAGTGTATCATGTAGTCTATTGTGGTCATTAAAATCAACTAGCAGACCAATAAAACGGATTACGCATCGGCTTCATTAATTTCGGACTTGTGATAGGTTAGCAACCGAGTGCGTGCGACTGATTGCTCAATGTTTTATCTGCGCATTGGGGATAGCGTTTGATGCCGCCGTTTCCTGCGCGATGACCTGCCTTATCGCCTGCGCGTTGCAGCGATGCGTTCCGACTACCGCCAAACAGACTGCCCTCTTTACTTACATCATGTACTCCGGCTGTATCATCGACATCGCATCGAGTCATTACAAAAACTTTCGTGTGGAATATTCGGAAGGGAGGTGTACCTACATGACTAATGACTTAGACAAACACTTCAAATATTTCAAATTAGTATTAGACATATAGAGGAGGTTATAGGTATATATGTAGTATATATTTTTTGTGAATGAAAACGTCACAAAATAAGGAGAAGGAATATTAATTTCGATATAATTAAAAATAACCAACTACCTATTAAGTATGCATATATGGAATTAAATATAAATTTTTCATTATCTCGGTAATTTACAGAAAGGATCATAAATTATTATAGGTATGTAATTTAAAGTTAATTCATCCTGAATTCCTCCTGAATTTAAGCAAAATTTGGTCACTCATAACCCAATAATCCTTAACTTACTTACCTTACATACAATGTGACGTGCAGTATTTTTAAGTAACAATATTATGATTGATGGATTTTTACCTATTTCATATTATGTATAGGTACCTATAAAAAAATTCCACGTGACGCTTTTAAAATATACCAGGCTATTCCTTGACACGTTTACATTAAGCCATTTATAATATACATTTAAAGTAAACTGCCAAAATTACTAAGTTAACAATAAATAACACTGTTGAAAGGGTGTACATGGGGTAAACTTATAAACCCATGAGAATGTTAAAGCAAAACCCCCCTTTAATTTTAATAGTAGGTATATATAGGTTTAGGTACGTATTCGCATTATAATATTAGATATGCAAGTTGACATTTTAGCAAGTATTATAGATGTTCAATATTTAATCAAAACATCATGTTATTTATTCATTTTATAAATATGATATCTTTTCTGTCAATGATAAATTATTATGTGCGAAATGAAAAATAATTAACAGAAACCGCGCTGAATAATTATGCATTTAAGCAAGCATACCTGCAAACGTCTGTGATTTATTTTTATTAAAATGTTATTTGCATAGATTAGCACGGATAGAACCGGTACAAAATAAATATCATGGTGAATTCGTGGATTTGGCTTGTAAATTTATAACTAAGAGATTATGAGCTTTCGCTCCTAATATAGAGATATCAAACAATCAGTGTTGCATCTCGAAAATGCGATTCAAGTAAAATATAAAAGGAGCCGATGTATCACAGTAATGTTCTAGCATTTATTTCTAAGTCAGAATATATTATGCAAGTTATGCAACGAGTTCTGTAATTAATGATATACAGTAAAAAAGTGTTTAAATTCATTAATATAGTTAATCTTGTTCTAAGGTTTGCATTAAACGCTCAACTATACGAGCAGAATTATGTTTAAGGATCTATATTATCTGTATCTACAAACATCTTTGTAATTCTACATTCTGCAAATAAAGCAATTTGAATTTGAATTTAAATATATTTGCACTTTGCACATTATATAGGTACTTCAGGCACCTTTATATTACTTGTATTCATCAGTTCTAGCTTTAAAAGTACCTGGGGCCTTAGACAAAGTAACAATTAAAAAACGATAACGAAGTTAGAAAAGGCAAAAATGTATGGGATTGACATACGCCGCGTTAGATCACGTGGTCTATCTAATGTCAATCCCATACATTTTTCCTTTTCTAACTTCGTTATCGTTTTTTAATTATTACTTTGTCTACAGGGCCTGATTGGAAAAAAGAATAGTTGAATTCTAAATCAGTTCTAAATAAGTTTCATCGGTCACAAATCAGTGCAGTAGTTTTAATGATACTAAAATATTTTATGATTTTATAAAATGTATCAATTTAACTACTTACTTGGGCGAGGTATTCCTTTACATATTTTTCACTGTTAGTTGCAACAGGAATATCGATATGGGACTGTGTATGTGCAGTGTTAACATCGTATGAAAGTATTATTACGATCCTACAAGACGGTTTGGATATCGCCATACCTAATATTAGTATGATAGAGAAACTATTACCTACCAACGACGTCATACATACAAGTGTAATTTTTGTCAGATTTATTCATTGCATTAATATGCGTACATGTAATATATACATTCTTTTATAGTAAATTTAAACAATACAAACATCTTTTCACCTCAATCAAAAAGGGTCAACAACCTACGCACCAAACTCACAATAATCAGGAATGCAATACAATTTTTAACATTTTGCTGCTATCGTATGAAATGACTAGAGCATTATTCACTGTACCGAACAATCAGTCTGCCACTGCATCATGCATCTCAGGGGCACAGGTCAAGGAATGCGATCGATAAATAGCAAGATTTGACAGTGAAATAGCTCGCTTATGAATAAAAGCGCCACAACGCGCGTCATACGCGCTCTATCCAACCCACAGTTGAAACCTTAGATCCATCTTCCACGCAGCGCAGGTCAAAAGTTCCAACATGTTTTATACAGATTATTCATTCGACTAAAGCATGAATTCACTCGTTACAAACTGGTCTATCTATTGTAATACATTGGACGTATCTGTGTTTTTGTAAACAGAAACGAGTGGCGCGTCTATTCCGAGACATTGATGTAGAAAACAGGAGTCTTAGTTGCAAATATAGAGCGTTAAATTCTCTCTCGCGCTTACGCATGGTAAATAAATATCGTGCTACTGTCGCTCGGTATAAGCCCTAAATATATCTGGAGCAAACTCGATGTAGCGACACATTGTAGGGCCAGATGACGATAAACTCTAATCCTATAATAGGTTATAGGTTGCCGCTTATTTGCTCGTTTTGTGTTTTTTATAAGTTTAATGTTGTAAAGATCAATCTGCTTATACTTACACATGACCCATACAGCTACTCAAGTATGATTGAAACACTGAAAGATGGGTGTGATGTAAAGAAAATCTTTAATTTAATTCAGGTTCACTTATTCTTGCTATAAGAATTTATCTTGCCTTCTTACTATATTTTCAAGTCAGCGTTCAATACTTTTTAATCAAATATAAAACCTAGGGACCTAATACCCATATTATATTTTAGTATAATAAATGTAATTTATAAAAAATGATCATGCCTCTACCAATCTGCTTGCTCTAGAAAACACTTCCCAGAATTAGTAAAAACCATTTATCAGAGTTAAAATTTTACGATGCAAAGATTTTTGAATTCCTATTAAAAGCTCTTCCTAACAATATGTAATAAAATTAATGAGCTGACCACAAAAGCTTATACTCAACCAATGGTAATTTTAATGCCGGTCGTAAAATGAACTATAACATAATCACACATGTATATTACACATTGAGTCACATTCATTGGCTATACTTGATACTTGACAATGAAATTTAACCATTTAATATACGATTTGTATCGTTAACAATAAACGATTTGGATTTACTAGTCTGGATGTAATTGACTGTAAATTGTAAAAGCGAGTGTAAAATGAGATGTATTTTATTTCTTCTTATTTTCTTCATGCAATAATTACTATTAAAATATAGATAATAGACCTAAAGCTTTACTAAAAATACTCTCAATTATATATTTGGTGTTTGTAGGTGCAATAACCAATATCCTTTTATCATGGCAGGGCATCCGGCCATCAAAGCCGGCGTCGGCACTCGGCAGGCTGTCAACATCTGTTGTCCTAATTTTAAATAACCTAAGTATGTGTGGAACAAGTGAATTTCGTAAATAGGGGACCGTGTGTAGCGTTAATTTGATGCCAATTACGACATTTTGAAATGAATAGCGGCTTTATATTCGACGGAGCGTGGGCTATTTTGTTACTGAATTATAATTGCGTATAAATGTTGTATTGAATCGATGTGTATGTCATTGTTTAGTTATTTTTGTTTTGTAATATGTAGTAGTTTTATTTACAGAATATGCTATACTGTGACATTTAAACAATATCTAACTATTGAACAATTAATTTTGAAAATCATTAAAAAAATCAATGAATCATTCCGTATCATTCAATCACTCTACTGATTCTGTTAAATTTTGAAACACAATATTAAAAAAATTAAACCTATTAAAAATTTAATTATTATCACGACAGCAATAGCTTCACAAGTCAACATGTTGGTATTGCATCATCCATATCAATAAAACAGTTTGAATAAACATTCCATGCAAGAGGAAGGAAGAGCAAGACATGGGCATCCCGGATAACGCGTGTAAGGAAATGGGCCCGACACGTTTTGTCCGGCCACTCATACCGTCATACGCATAGCTATTTGTGTGCGCCAGAGCCGTGAGTTGTTCTTGTATTGTGTGGTAGGTATGTAAAAGTTGTGCTTTTGATTGTGTGATTTGTCTGTTAGTGAAAAATAATACAAATTGTGTTTTATTCAGAACCTTAAGCTTTCTCTATTCAGTTTATTTTTTTACTGAACTACCTAAAAATATTAAATGCTTTGGTTTTTAATTCTACTAATTAATATTAATCTTACTAATCTTACTGATGCTACTAGCATCAGTTAAATCTATGCACCCAATAAGTTTTTTCATAACAGGTTAAATTCAAGCACATTTTTATGGATATTAAATAAAAAATACGTACCTATCAAGCTATTCAAACATTCTATACGATTTTAATGGCCAAAGAGAGTATGAAACACGTCCCTCTATCAACATGACGCCCATTAAAATTAGCAATAAATAAGAACATTATTGTATATTTATTATTATTTTTGTACATTATGAAATCTGGTTTTATTGCCCATAGTATAATTATACCAGTTTTTCAGTGCTCGAAATGTCACCGTGATTAATTTATTGATACATAAATTATTGTAGCAGCGTTTGTATAATGAAACTAACAAGAATTAAATTGATTACCCTGGCTTGGAGACCTTAATGAGGAACTTTTATGTTTCAGATCACAAAACGTGATAACTGTTGTCAGAGTATTAATTTTGATTCGATTCAAAATTATATGTTCCATACTTATTTGTTTTATGTCTCGGAGTTGTGAAGCTGAGGATCCCCATGAGGATGTACAATCTTGTGATCGCTCAACCTCGACACTCAAGCTTTTATCATAGCAGGAAGGTGGATTTGTAGAAAAAAACAAGCATTGTAGTAAACATTCGTATTTATAATATAATGTTGTCGTTTTATTTACAAATAAATACAAATTCAGTTAATAAATAAATGGTAAATTATCTACATCTTAATAAGTATGTTTTATATCTCATTTCTTAATCTTCTCTGGATTTGTGTGGAATCCAAAATACTAATGTTAGCGTTTTCTTATGACACGTTTCGGTCTCAAGAAAATTTGAGACTCGGCGTTCGGGCGACACGTTCACGTACATTCACACTATACGACTATATTTACAAGTACTC
>CAJQZN010035636.1:0-31729 GCA_907164685.1 Colias eurytheme | reverse complement strand
TTTTTTTTTTGATCTGCTAAAAATGATCTGCTAAGTTCACTTACATCACTTATCAAGGATCGGTGACAATAATTAATGAGTTTAATGAGATTTTATGATTAAAGCTTGTTTAGTTTTTTTTTCTAAATTCATTATTTTAATCGGTTTTTATTACTTTTTAATTCATCACGACTTTAGTACTGTATACAGCATTGATAATATTCATCATATTTTTAAAAATACCCTGTGTTATTTGTAGTTATGTGTATTATTTAATTTGCCCAATCATTTGCATTTAACTCCACGTATTACAAACATTATACAATGTTTCATAATATTTAGTAAAAACTTTCTCATACAAATGTTAATCACATCGTTTATAACTTGGACATACCACGAAGCCATTGAAAACAATCTGCTACTTCGACTCGGATTTATGCAGCTTTCAGACTTCCTGGCCGAAACTTAGCTTTTTTATTCTTTAAACCATTAAGACATTTCACTTTGGTCTTATATTTTGACGATTTATTTCCTCGAGAACCTTTTTAGAAGAGTGATCTTTTCTACGTTATTTTATAGTGAAAAATAATCCGCTCTAACGCACGGTATTTCACCTTAAAATATGCGAGGGACGTCAGCCATGCATCTACAAGAATGGGTTGTAATGCTTTCTTTTAAATTGAAGATGGAACATTTTTCCCGATACATTATACATATTATGGAAATACACACAAGATATTTATATTTTCAGTTACGATTTCATGTATCTATTTACAAAATACAACCTATGAAAACTTTGCTAGAATATATTTCTATAAGTAGGTACGCATTTTTACAAATCTGATTGTCTACCTTGAACCTGATTATATAATATTATAGTAACCTTTTACATGATTCAAGGAATTCCGCCTCCAAAATCCCTTGATTGAAACCCCTTCTCGGAATCCTCTGCTATAAAGTATATGCCCCATTAGGTATAAGCGAAAGGATTTATTATTTCTATACCTATACAAATATAGTTTTAACGTATCCTCTTAAAGATAAGAGGGTAAGTTAAACTAATAATCTATATAAACTTTTATAAAACAAATAATTGAACACCTAATTGAAAATATGCATTCACGATCAAACCTCGACTATAACCCAGTCTACATCAATATTTATATCAGTTTGGAAACCCCTACGTAATAGTAATATACATGGTCATACTACGCTGTAATGTGTCGATAAACGCAACCAAGTAATTATCTGGCAGAGTTATCAAAGATCACTTAGCGAGCATACGCTACACAACACTAATGCTACGAAGGTAAGTAATCTCTCTAGGAAATGACAGTCGCAGGTGTGCTCCGTTGGCAACTGCTAATAGCTTTTAGACAGCGAGTAGGGATGTGCTGGAACTATCGATACAATTTTATATTCAGTTTTATAATTTTGTTTTAAAGTGTATGAATTTCATTGATCTGGCTAGGCATGTAAGGAACAATATTATCCATTAAAATATATTCAATATCGACTTCAACAAAAAAATAAATTATAAATAATATTACATTTACAAACAATATGTGTCCTATAAATACATTATATAAATTCATGTCCACATACATTATAAAACGTGGGAAGAGCATGATAAAGCACTTCGATTTTGATTTGTTCTCTAAAATTAGAGACAATTACGTTTAAAATTATTCCATACAAGTTATATAGAAATAGATTAATATCGTCTTCTCAAAAATACACCCACTAGTTGATCAGTAGTAGGTATAAATATAAATGATAATCAACTGAAAATTACTCTCTATTGAAATTTAAATAATTTATGCAAATATTTGAATATGTTAAATACGCTGTTACGAATTAGACTTTAAATGTTTAATGGAAAATTGTATAAACACGCTCCGGTGCTCGAAAATGAATTAAAGTCACATCAAAGGTTCATTAAAATCATTTAAATGATACATTTACGTGCGTAGCTTTAATAATTCATCAAAGCTCTCAATTACCGCTCGATTTGTTTAATCTTTGATACACGGATTTTGGATATAAACCGGTCTGTTGATAAACTGAAATGATTTGATCGTAAAGATAGTTGCATTGTAAATATGGATGGAATCACTACATAGTACAAAACAAAGTCGTTTTCTCTGTCCCTATGTCCCTATGTCCCTTTGTATGCTTAATTCTTTAAAACTACGCAACGGATTTTGATGCGGTTTTTTTTAATAGATAGTGATTCAAGAGAAAGGTTTTAGTATATAATTTATTAGGTTTTAAACAAAGCGGGCGAAGCCGCGGGCGGTAAGCTAGTGAAATTATAAATCTTAATATATATAAATCTCGTGTCACAATGTTTGTCCTCAATGGACTCCTAAACCACTTAACCGATTATAATAAAATTCGCACACCATGTGCAGTTCAATCCAACTTGAGAGATAGGATAGTTTAAACATGTAGGTACCACGGGCGAAGCCGGGGCGGACCGCTAGTCTATTATAAATTATAAAGTTTATAATCAAGTTATGTATTATTAATATTTTTAAACTGTTATTTGATTCCCAGTTGTGTTTAATTAATTAACTTATTAATGTTTGTTTTCACTTAAAACTGTTTTTCTAAATAAACTAATAATGTTGTGCTTCATTGGTTTGAAATTATAAACTGATAAACATATATTTTTTGCTTATTTTGATTCAACTTACTTAAAATTTAAAACAAACACAGATTACGTCTGTTTTGTATTTGTATTAATGGCGAAAATAATTATTCTGCACTAGTTCCATTTATTTTATATTCTTATACATTCATAGTTTAATTCTGCGAACCTAATTCTCAATAAGACGTGTTTACACATTAAATACATTTGTTAGATAATCTTCTTCCGAATTTTGTTACATAATTATTTATCGATATATCGACAATTCTATCGATATCCCCCACCCCTAGTCGTTCGGAGATGACATACAGTAATGGCCGACTTGCAGCGCCATCTGGTACACAAAATTAGCCACTGTGGTCTCGAACACACTGCCTCAACATATTGCAGAGTCGAGCTAACAAAGCGTTTTGAGATATTGCTTTTATGAATTTATTGCATCGTGTTAGAAAAATTCATATTTGGCACAGGAAGTTCAAATTTAGTATATACTCTATATATAGTAACCTATAAAATTCAAGTAGTATTTAAAAGATGTGGTTTATGTTAACAATAAGGAATAATACAAGTTGCTACAACATATTATGAGCGAATATTACTGAGTTAAAAACAACAATGTAAATTTTATGGATTATTATTTTGATGTTAAGTATACCAAACACAGTTCGAAATACTTGATGGAAGATAATTTGTAACGTACATAATTTCTTTAAAATAAACGCTTTTACTTAATGCCTTTTTTAATACAAACATTTCTATGCTGTCAGCTTCACTACGCAAAAGAACTTCAAGGCAAGAGAACATTAAAACGTAATAGTCCGGGATACATCGCCCATTTTTGCAAGTGATTACTATCAAGCTAATTTTTCGTGAGTAGCTTTATTTTGATGAGATGCCCAATAATTTCATGTACGAAACTCTCGATTGTGGTAGCTTACAGAGGTAACAAGGATAAAAAATTTTGATTTGACGGTTATATACGGACGGACTATAAGTAAAAGAGCAAAGTTCACAAATTACAATATTTTATTTTCAAGTCCGTAACTACAAACCCATCCAAATCTACATAAAAATTTCAGCCCCGAGTTTAAAAGGATAATCTTAACACATTTTCCTAGTGAAGGAGCGCTTAACGAAATTATAAAAACTCCAGCCGTCTGCCTTAGAGAGTTTTACATAAATTTTCCTAAACAAGTAAATTGTAGCATAAAGGAAGCGACGTAAATGTAAATATTTAGTCAAGACGTCGACTAAAACGCGGGAATTCAGAAATATTCCGAGCGGGAGCTATAAAGATGATCTCTTCAAATGCTTGAGCCCTAGAGTATTACGTAGCGAGTGAAATCTGCACGACTACCAGTTGTACTAAGGACACTCGATTGAGACTCGATTTCGTTTCTTTATGAATAAGTTACTTAATAGAATTTGTTGCTACGCGTTATTTTATCAATTATTGTCATAGTATATAATATATGGATATAGTAAAGTCAATTTTGATTGAAGACGTGTAATTTGTTTTTCTTCTTTGTTCAATTTATATTCTTTACATATTAAATAGGTTCTAAAAAGCCAAAACTCATAAGTAATGTGCTTGTTAATTATAATAATTTGTGAAAGAATATTCTCACATTTACACGAAATGCTACGAGACTCGTAGCAGTTTCGTAGCAGTCGGCTTATACACTACTTTTTGCATTGAATTTTTTCTAGAAAAGCATTCACGAAAACCACGAACAGTACGTCGAATGATATGGTATTTCACGTACAATCACGTTCGAGTTACTATCAATTTAGTGACATATCATTAGTAGGGGTTATTAACAGCCTTCAGTATGAGTTGAGTTGCGGCAGGGGGTGCACGTGCCCTTGTTGTAAAAGAGCGGGAAAATCGCGATAGAAATACGTAACTTTCGTATATTTGTTTATTCTAGAAAATGACTATAAAATGTGTACGAACTTTACCGAGAAAATGATGGATTTATTGAGTGGTTTTGGTTTTATTTGATTTTAAATAGTTGAAGATGGATGGGAAAATGTGGACGTCTTTGTTTATTATACAAATTATTGGTAAGTCGCAATTTAATATTAGAAAGTTTAGAGGTTAGATTGAAATATTATTTTTGCATAAAATAAAGGTTACTACTTTAATAAATAAATGTTTTATGTTTTTGGATAGTTATTTAATGTTGTAAACTACTTGTATAAAATATTATTAATATATTCATATTTTATTAAATAGGGATTTTAACCAATATTTTGTTATCTTTTGAGATGTGTCTATGATTTTATATCATAAAAAATATATTTTAGTTGCCTCCTCAACTATAGAAGTCAGTTTCGTGAAAAAAATAATACCTACTAGATATTTTTTGTGAGATTTTTTTATCTAGATAGTTACCATGCTATCACAAAGGTGTATAACACGAATATTAGGATGGATTATACCGCTTCAAAAATATTATAGGTATTTTATTATCTTTAAATGCGAAGAAATTTAAGAAAAGCAATAAAGTATAGGTTATATTTATCACTTTGTTATAATGAAGTATCCAATGTATGTACTTACAGTTGAATGAAACATACATTGAATGCTAAAAATCATTTTGAAGAAAACGAAAATAACATAAAATTAAATCACTGTGATAACTACAATCTAATACTTAACTAATGTAATTAATACATCTTACCTTTTATTGTTATTGTTACAGGATAATTATTAGCAAGTTTTCACTCCTGAGATAATAACTATTAAAGTAATATAACTTCAAACTCGTGGTTATATTCCGTTATATTTATTGTTTTTGTTATTATGTAGTCAAAGTGTAAAACATTTTCTTTTTTTATTCAAATTGATTTTTATTAAGAAACATAAAGTTAAATCTAAGTTAAAAAGCTCGGATAGTTTTTCGTTATGTTTACAGCTCATAATATTATATTCATTACAGTTTAAAAATTTGTATTTGTAAGTTTGAATGAATTCTTACATACCTACTTAAATATGTACTACAATATTATGTGCCACACAAATATTATAACAATAACGTTAGAATCCCGTTTTCAGAATAAATATGTATTGTTTTATTTAAGTTTTTAACATTGTTACTTGTTTTTTTGAGTAATCTATTAGCGGAACATAAATGGCTTGTGTATTCAATTTAATTTATCACGTATGAAATAGTTCAATGATTTAGAAAAATTATTGTCTCTACCAATAATATATTGCGTGAGTACGATTCATATTATCTTACTAATCTAAAAAATACTATTGAATAATGAATATTGATTATATAAAACCTTAATATTCAGTCTTCGCCAGCGTTTTCAGAGAAAAACCCGCATAGTTCCCGTTCCCGTGCGATTTCCGGGATGAAACCTATCCTATGTGTTAATTAAGTTACCCTCTATATGTGTGCTAAATTTCAATGTAATCGGTTCAGTAGTATTTGCGTGAAAGAGTAACAAACACACACACATCCTCACAAACTTTCGCATTTATAATATTACTAGCGGTCCGCCCCGGCTTCACCCGTGGTACATATGAATAATAGATGTTGGCCGATTCTCAGACTTACCCGATATGCACAGAAAATTTCATGAGAATCGGTCCACCCGTTTCGGAGGAGTATGCAGACTAACATTGTGACACGAGAATTTTATATATAAGAAGTAGGATTAGTTTATAGGTTCATTATACATTTCTTTATTATACGAAACATAACTTTTCTTTCTACAATTCAACTCAGACAAATTCTGAGTGAATAAATGTGAAGACTTTTTGTCACCAGACCAAAAGAACCTTTTTTTATCCGATCTTAAGAAGCCAGTATTTCGTAAAAACTCCATTCAAGACGGTACTTGTAAAAAGTGCAAAAAACCGACACAAAAAGTACATCAGCATTACTGAAATTAATACAGAACTCACAACAATAAAGTGAAATTAAATTTGAAAGGGGCATCTTAAAAGGGATTTCTTAACATCCCATCTCGAAACAGGCTTTTCAGCTTAGTATTTCAGTTTAAGAAAGTTTCAATAGCGGAGATGTAACCTAGATAACGGTTTTGTAAATGTTTCTTGAAAAATGAGCCTGTAGTGTACTCGCGGGATTATCTTTGCCAAATTGTCCGTTTTTTCTTTAGAAGATCGTTCATCTATTAAAAGGTACTTCATTCACTAAAATTTAACATTTAATTTTTGTTGAATATTGTTTTCTGTATTTTGCCGATTCAAAAACTTCTTTGAATAAAGTCAGGTTAAATAAATAAATGCAAATATTGGAGTTTAAGCAGAGAGATAAATTGGTGATATTATTTCTTTTAAATTGGTAAGTAGGTATTGTTAATGTGATTTACATAAAAAAAAATTTAAAAAAAATTTATAAAATTATATATAATATTAAATTATTATTCCTTCAATTTGTGCATTACATTCAAAAACACCTACACATTTCCTCGTATACTATTAGCATGTATGTGCAACAGTAACAGTGTCAAGCAAAACCAGCATTTTTGCGTGAAATACGCTAAAAACAGATGGATGGATACTAGGCCTGATTTATAGCCGTTCCCTGCTCAGTTTTGATACGGGAAACAACGTTGCTCTGGGCAAATGCTAGTGACATTTCGACGTATGACTTATTACAAAAAAGTACGGTGGTTACGTTAATTACGAGCATTTAGGAGCTACATATTTAGTGGCGCGTTACGCGTTAGATGCGTGTTATTCGTGGGTATTTATGAGGAGAATAAAAGAAAAGAATGTGCGATTTAAGACGAGATTAAGCTATTTTTGTTATTGTAAGGAAAAGCCTCGTCTGATAGGAAAACATATAATATTAAGAAAATATAACGGATGAAGCATATTTCAAAGTTCGATCATTAATAATTGATATAGTTTAAAATAAACACACTTAAACTCATGAAATTATTGTATAATGTAACCGATCCTTTATAAATGTACAAAGTTTGAATTTTATCTGTCCGTTTAGAGTGGGTAATAAAAGCATATTAAAAACAACATTAAGGACAATTTGCTCTTGAAAGTTCGCGCCAAGACGACGATATAGTTTTATATTATCTGTGATAGGATAAATAAAAGTTTCATTTCCCGCTGTAGTACAAACGCTTATCCTGTTTATTAACTTTATAGTCCTGTCAAAATATTTAAAGCCACATAAATCTACAATAAACGAGGTGTAAAAAGAACCCATCGATCTCGTATCGGAAAAACAATACTCGGGGTCAAAGCTCTTAATAGATTTTTTCATCAAACGTTAGATTTATTTTTCATAAAAATATTATAAGTAAGTTTAAAACTACCGACGAAAATGCTTTACATACTCATTTAATAATAAATAGTATAATTTAAAAACAGCATTAACGCAAAGACACACAACTCTATAATCTATGTCAGTACATTAATTATCTATGCACAGATTATACAACATAGACATAATCTATGTTTCGTGTCTACGTCACAAAAATACTAAAATTCATTTCGCAGCTTGCATTTATGACAGAAATAGTGTGCAGTACGTAGTGTTTCCTGAAAAACAGACACAATATAACTTTCAAGTGACGGAAGGAGCGACGGTGTAACTTGTGTAATTGTGAAAGTTTTAACGACTTTGCCTCGTGTGTCCCCAGCTTTATATTTACAGTGTGAGAAATCTTTTGTGCTTCCATGTTGTATAAAGTATGTAGGTTTGATTCTAGATGGGTTAAAATATGGTTTAATGTTTAATTTATATGAAATGTTATAATTATTACTTACAAATGAAGAAAATAAAAAATATCTCAGATGAAAAATACGTTGTAAGTAATTATATTTAATTTATTATATTATGTATAGATTATTTACTGTCAATATTAGAATTCGGTTGCAAATGTAAAAAATAATCTTATTGTAATGATATTTCCCAAATATTTCCTATTTTTTAATCATAATAAAAGTTAATGAAAGCCATAAACAATAAAAAAGTTGTCATGTCATTCAATAAATTCCAAATTAAAAAAAAAGTTCGTTCTGTTTGAGCGGGAGAAAAAATATTGGTTTGAAATTCGAATGCCTTATTTTTTTATAAATTAGTTGCATTGTTTAGTTGTTGTTAATCTATTGTTGATGTGAAAGTCTTGCGTTCTCCCGATCTTTTATATTATTTTGAGTCACAAATAAATACACAGAAATAAATGGTAATCATAACAACTTTTTACCGTCAAAACAGGAAATATCGATACTATGTGATTAAAGGATTTTTGAAATAATTAACGCTTTTGTTACAGGTATAGCAACATCAAATTTTGGCAAAGGTGAAATTTTAAACAATACAATAAGATCGATCTCTGTGAGGTAAGTTTTTTTTTTTTATAAGCATAAGCACAGATAATACTATAATAGGTATAAGATATAATATTTTGTGTTTGTATCTTTCACTGATTTTACTGACACAATGGTTTAATAAGAATTCATATTACGTTTTGTTAGTAAGATTTTCATGTCGAAACTATACGACCCGCCCCGGCTTCGGGTGCAATTATGCACAATATTTTATACAAGATATAAACCAATGTATCGAATCACTACATATATCCTATCACCTATAATAAAAAATCCGCATCAAAATCCGTTGCGTAGTTTAAAATATTTAAGCATACATAAGGAACAAACGGCGGGAAATTAATTTTATACTATTTTGTGACTATGTAGTGATGAGGTTATATTTTTTAAAAGTTTTTATCGCAGATATTAATTACCTTCTTTTATTTAGTTCTCTAGCACAATTCTTAAGACCTAACCGACATTAAAATTAGTAAAGGTTCAGCCAATATACCTATTCAGATACCTATTTAAAATCGCATACAAAATTAGCTATACATTTTGCTATTATAATATGATGTTAGACTCGCTTTGTTTACGTTTAGATTTAAATCTATACTTAATATTATAAAGCAAAAGAGTTTTTTGTTTAAACAACCTGAGATAAGGAACAACTGGTCTGATTTGAAAAATGCTTTCGGTGTTAGATAGCCCATTTATAGAGGAAGGCTATAGGCTATATCATCACGCTAAGACCAACAGGAGCGGAGCCACGCGAGTGAAACCGTGAAGCGCAACTAGTAAATAGTAAATACTAGGGATGTAACGATACCGATACCGATACCGATATATCGGCCGATATAATCGGCAAGCCGATATATCGGTATCGCCGATAGTAAAACAACCGATACCGATATCAAACAATTCAAAAAACCGCGCCCAATGAACGATGCGGGAGGCCGCCCGCGCGCGGGCACTTTGTTTTCTGAAAAAACTCTACCTATAGTAAACTTTTATTAGGTACTGATTGTATGTGTATTACTTAAAGTTTAACTGACTTTGTAAAATAATAATACTAAAATAAATGGTTTTGTTGTTTTTTGATTTGGCATTTTTATTTAAAAGAATACGATTAACAGTTGAGTCTCTATAAATTTATAAATATAAATTTATAAATATAAATTTATAAAGAATAGAAAAAATTCGAAGTTGAGTCTCTGTTAAATGTTGGTAACTTTTTATGCATAATTCACTATTTATTTTTCTACCAAGCCATCGATATCGGTATCGGTATCGGTATCGCCGATACATTACTACAAATATCGGTATCTGTATCGTATCGGCAAAATCATGTATCGTTACATCCCTAGTAAATACCTAATATGTATAAAGAAATAAATAATCAGAAGCTCGAATTTCGACCACCGGGCGTCCTAATTTCATTAATTCTGGACTCGTTCCGTTGCCTAGCAACGTTGTTATTTGTGAAATAAATATGTGGCTGAATTTACGTATCTTGATTGAATAAATAAATAAACAATGGAATTACTAAGCTATATAAAATGTTATAAGGAATCTTATAGAAGCTGAGAAAAACATAATAAGATAAATACTGTTTTGAAATTATAGGCCTTGATTTCTAATAAAAAAAAGACGTGTGGCACTAGGGGACTGCCACGATAAAGCTATTGCATAGCATGTCTTCAAGCCACACCTCCGTGTCCGTCGGAGTGGGGAGCGTGAGGTTTTTCGTTACGCAATTTCTGGATTCGGTCCCCGCGCTAGGCCCGCGATAGAAGCTATGCAATAGCTTAAAAACTTTAGTTTTAATGCGTAGGTAAGTAGTCAAGAGGGCCGAGACAAATGTCAAAACGCAAAGGAATAGAATCCGCTATCATCTGGTACTCGGAAAGAAAAAAAAAGACGTGTGGCACTCGGGGATTGCCGCGGTAAAGCTATTGCATGCTATGCCTTCAAGCCACACCTCCGTGCCCGTCGGAGTGGGGAGCGTGAGGTTTTTTCGTTACGGAATTTCTGGATTCGGTCCCCACGCTCAAGACCCACGATAGAAGCTATGCAATACCGAGGTCAATAAAAAACTTATAGGTATATATTTTATCACTTACTATTCGTTGAATTTTCAAAAAATGTAACTCTTATAGAACCTAAGCCGTTTGTACGCTCCAGTTGAAGCTAATGTATATTTAATAATGAACGAATCCCTAAAAGGATATCCTAAAGCAATTAAGATTAAATTAATGATAATAATTAGGGTCTACGTTAAAATTAACAATATTTAAAGCTCATTATCCCTTGTATTAAATACGGGTGTGGATTTCATTTCCTCAATTTAGGTTTTAATGCTCGTATTTTAGGAGAAATCCTTGAGGAAGGATTTGGTATAAATTTTGAAGAAATACGGTCGTTTAGGTAGGCGAGATAATTGTCGAACGATATCGTTTCAATTTCTCTTATCGAGTATGAAATTAAAAACATCGAGTTTATTATTGGAATATTAAGTATTTTTTATGTTATTTAATTGTACTATAAATTTATCAGGTTTTTCACACTTAAAAGTAATAGGCATGACTTAAACATTTACTATATTACGGTACTTTTCAGACTCAATAAAAAAGAAAGAAATAGGGATTCAAATTGTTGAATAATTATCCAACTTACTAATGTACATTGTACAAGTACGTATAATCCACGTAAAAGTAAATTAAAAGATCGCTATTTAGTATTTACTATCCTATTATAGCAAGCAACTTTAGATCTACCAAAGAATAGGCATTAGGCAGTAATATTTATGTAAGTTAATTTAAATATTACATTTTTAAATCACAATGAAGTCCCAAGTTGGGAAGTCAACCGTTGTAATTCGGCAACATTAAGGACTAAGGAACAAAGACCCGCGATTTTAGTTACCAACTTGCCTAATTTACGACTCTGAATAGGCAATTTATACAAAGTATGTATAACTAATTATATACAGTAAGATGAAGAAGTTTGCATGATTTATGTAGGGATTTTCAAAGTCGACAATGGGACTTACAATGTATAATGTAAATATTGTTATTGTTAGCTTTTCTTTGATATAATTATGTACATATACTAGAGACTCGTGAATTCGTACATTTACATTTTAGATTGATATAACGGTGTATTCACATAAAACGAGCGAATGCTCATTCTAACCCCACTATGTCAAATTCTTGTAGTGTAAAAAGGCGTAGAACATTCTTACGTTGTTCTAGAAGTGTTCGGGAAGATTCTATGCAATGTTCTAAAACTGAACAACACTGAATACAAGTTTTAGTTTACACTAAAAAATCATGAAATAATGCTTTTGCTCTAGCTTTATGTTCGTTTGATGTAAATGCAGCGTTAGAAAAGAAACATTGTTTTTAAATATAATGGAACTCGTCAGTCAAGTTGCTTTCAACGTTAGTTTATTTATTTAATTAAAATGAACAGTTATAGATAATTCCGAGCAAATAATATATAAACAGTTGTTGTAATGTATACAAAATAGATACAACATTTATCCGATTTACACAACATTCGACAAGTCATATAGTAATGAACAAGGACATGAACATTATGTTTACTATAAAACATTTATCCCATATTTCAAACTCTATTACGTCCAATAAATCCTATAATTAACCACCATGTTAGCAAAATGATAACATAGAAAGGCAACAACGAAACAAGAAAGCTACAATGCAAAATGGACTTTAAACTACACGAACAAGGTTGAAAATGTCTGATAATTCGTTATCTGCTTAAACACCTATGCAAAACTGCTGTAAGCGTTCCACATTTGGCCCATTTCTGAACGAAACAACCGATAAATAGTGTACAGCATTTATTCAATAAATAACGCAAGAATCGAATCTACACCAGTTGGCAGGGTTGCAAAGAACACTGCCAAATGACGTCACTAGTAGCGTATGTTAACTGTAGTTTTATTGGCGATTGGGCAGAAATATTGGTATCTCTTATCTGTAATAAAATGGGTGTTTTATTGGAAGAAATAGTGGACAACATAAAAGAGGAGTAGAGAGCTTTTGCTTCATTTCGGGTTAGATATTACATGCTCAGCTTTAGCTTTGTTTTACGCTAAAATGGTTCAAAATCCAACATGTAGTTACTATCAATAAATATTAATCAAATTCAAAAGTTGGCATGCGTTTGAGCATGAGCATTAACGTGCGTAGAAAATCGTAGAAATAATAATATAAAAATACATTTTATATAAAGACTAATCTTTTGTACATTTGCACGTAAGTGGCAGTGCGTCAGGAAAAAGGGAGACCAACTCAGATGTTTCACCGTAGTATTTATTGTTTAATCCCGTAATGAGACTATTAATAACTCGAAGTGATTTGCAGATTGTAATGTTTTCTATAATATATAGTTAATTATTTCTGTTAATATTTTTGGTTTTCGTTACGAATTTTTTTGTATTGTGACAGTTTTACAGATAAATCTGCGAAAATATAGTGGAGTAGATGACTATTAGTTACAGCTATTTATTTGTTACTAGCTGCTCCGCGCGGTTTCACCCCCGTGGCTCCACTCCTGTTGCCCGGAGCGTGATGAAATATAGCATAGGTATAACCTTCCTCGATAAATGGGCTATCTAACACCGAAAGAATTTTTTAAATCGGATCAGTAGTTCCCGAGATTAGTGCGTTCAAACAAACAAACAAAGTCTTCAGCTTTATAATATTTGTATAGATTCGATTATATTCTAAATATTAATTTCATATTCATTTCAAAATCACTTCTATAATTTTTACTATAAGTAGAAAAACGTAGCCAATACATACATACAATTTTTCCTAACAAACCGGGAACTTAACTGAAAACACAAGAAACAAATAGGAGTAACTCAACTCAGGGTATTTCCATACAATTTTATTGCAACAATAAAATTGCAACGTGTTTCCAAGAATACCTTCGAGCGATTTAACTATGAGCATATTTAAGTATACTTGTAATATTATTCATTTATATGGTAAATAGTTTTTACTTATACTGTGTGTTTGTTTCACAGGTATTTTAAACTTTGATGTGTTATTTATTTTTATCGAGACATACTCTTCTTATTCATATTTTTATAAACATTTAGGTATTATAACAGTTTTTATAGTGTTTCAACTAAAGGACAAGAAAGTTACGATAATACAACTATATAACAGAAAGTAACGGTATAAGAACCAATCCCGTACACGGAATATTATAAAAAGAGAATTAACGAAATCGGTTCAGCCGTTCTCGATTTTTGCGCTTATCAAAACATTTGGTGATTGATTTTTATTATATAGAATATAACAAACCTTACGGCCCAATTTATATGTAATCAGATACAAATCCATATTAATAGATACAATAAAGTTTAAAACCAAGTACGTAATAGTAGGGGATGTACATTGTACACACAGTACAATTTTACTGCCCACTAAACAATATTCGTGTGCACCTGCCCGGGATAAACCAGAACTCGTTACGCTGTACTTAAAATACAATTTGTCATTGTATTGTGCAATAATTATGCCGTGTACGCGACAATATTCATTTTGATAATGCTTCACATGTGTATCGGTAATAGCTGGAAGGGCTTGTTTGAAAAGCTTATCAGGACTTTATTGCGTTGTATGAGATTTGTAGGTAACTCTATTACTTTTTCAATAGTAAATGTAGCAGTTATTTATTACATAATGAGATCTATTATTATCTGCTTCTAATGTGAGAGCCTTGAAATTCGATCGATAAAAATGAAATGATTTGAAAATTTGCCGGAATAAACAGGCCTTTTTGTAATGATTTTTGTGTGAATTAATAATTAGTTATTTTTCTATCTTGAACATAACATTGGAGAACCTCATTCACCCCTTCAAAAAGTTTATCAGCGACATTTATTTTCAAAATCATTTAACATGGTAATTTGAAATCAGATAACGTTAAACTCATTTTAACAATGAGTTTTAGCCTTTAATAATTACCAAGTATTTCATGTTACTTTATATTTATTAACCTCAATGTATATCAAGTGACTAAAACTTTCAAGAGACGGGGCCTAAAACACCTCGTCTAATTTTATGACTGCAATAAACAACGTTAATATTACAAGTGAGATGTATGCAGATCCTCCCTTTGTTTATGGGGCTGTTTAATTTATTTAACTATTATATTTTGTTATATAATGTAGTCATATTTTATAGGGGAAGATTCTATTCATATAATTGAATTGTGTTGCGTGTTATATCTTTTATCAAATAAATAGTTTTAAGCAAGAGAGTTGAGCGCTTCCAAATTACGTTTCTATTGTTATCTATCGATATTGGCGCGTATATTCTATCGAATTTATTGTTATACTAAAATTATATTGATACTACCTTTGCCTCGCGGTTTTATCTGCATTGCTCCGCACGTGATGATATAATATAAGCCTCGATAAATGGGCTATCTAACAACGAAATAATTTTTCAAATCAGACCAGTTGTTCCTGATTAGCGCGTTCAAACAAACAAACTCAGCTTATTAGTATATATGGATGTACGAATCCAGTCTATAATATATCTTTATACTGATCGCTTCAGTTTATGAAAAGCGTCACAAATATTCATCTCAAACTTTTACTCATTTTTTAATAATAATATTATTTCATCATAATCCAAGGACTTTCCAGATCGTACTTCCACATTACCATAAGCTAATAAATAGTATAATGTGTTACATTATTATTTATAATATGTATGAATTTGATAGCATTTCATATTTATTAAACAAGGTCTATAATTTCCTTTGATTCCTTATATTTATTTATACGATTCTTCAAAGCCATGCGACCTTTGAATCACTTCAATCTACTTCTAAGACATAAACATTCGGCCCAATGAATATTGGATAGACCGGTCTATGAGAAATTATATTTACTACGAGTCAGAGAATATTTCAATATTGACGGAATAGAAAAAATATTCTGCGTATCTGAATTTTTCGGGAGACGTCTAGCATATTACGGATTTCCAAGAAAAATATCGTTTCTTCATGTTGCTATGAGTCCATGGGATGAAATCACTGATTCGTTAATATTTATCGAATTTCTTGTAGCTTAATATATTATACTAGTTAACACATAATTATATCGACTGACCAGTTGGCTTGGTTGGTAGTGGCCCTGCCTTCCAAGCCAGAGGTCGTGGGTTCGATTCCCACCCGAGGCAAATATTTGTGTGATGAACATAGATGGTAGCTCTGTGTCTGGGTGCTAATTATCTATATAAGTATCTATTTAAAATTATATTATGTATATTATGTATGTTTATCAGCCATCTGGTTCCATAACACAAGCTAAAGCTTAGTATGGGATCAGATCGTGCCGTGTGTGAAAATTGTCCTGAAATATTTATTTATTTATTTATTATTTATTTATATATGTTATAACACTGAGGAGTTTTTAGATAGTTCTCACCATCATTATTAATTATTCCCTTAACTTGAATACGTGATAACTGTACTTCAAAATAGATATAGGTAGTATAAAACAAAATCGTCTGTCTCTATCTATGTATGCTTAGATCTTTAACACTAGAGCGCTCGCGCCTAAAATTTTCCTTGAGTGCACGCGTGGGTCACATATGTCACCCAATACGACGCACGTTTTTTTTTCATAAAAATCGTAGTTTAGAAAGTAAACGAAGTAATTATTTATGAATCAACTTTATTTTTAAGTGATGAAACAAAAAAAATATCAATATTTTCTCATTTTACTTAAATTATGAGCTAAACATAAACCTCTGTGAAAAGTAACTAATTTTTTACTCATTGTGATCAATCAGTTTTTTTTACTTTGGAAACTACAAATTTGGTAAAAATAATCATCTAATTATAAAGTTTAAGAATAAGTTGTACTTATCCAATAAAATTTTATTTTCAATCTTAATACTATTATAAAGGCGAAAGTTTGTAAGTATGGATGTATGGATGTATGGATGTATGGATGTTTGTTACTCTTTCACGTAAAAACTACTGAACCGATTACAATGAAATTTAGCACACATATAGAGTAACTTGGATTAACACATAGGATAGGTTTTATCCCGGAAATCCCACGGGAACGGGAACTATGCGGGTTTTCCTTTGAAAACGCGGGCGAAGCCGCGGGCGGAAATCTAGTAAAAAATAAGTATGTCCTAGCACTCGAATATGAGTATTTTATTTCTATTTTAGTTACCCATATATTAATAATTTCTTAAAAGTATAAATTGATCATAAGAGCAGTAAAAAATAAAAGCGGTATACTTGATTTTCACTCGTAATTGTATGATTTCAAAAACTTCCTAGAACGCTCGCGCGGGGGACATGCGTCACCCATGTACTTTTATATTTTCGCAGAGTACACTTCGTTGCACCAAGGAAGCTGACACGCTGCTAAAATGTCCGGTGATTGGTAGTCGGGGAATACCTGAGACAACAACACTCAAGCACGATTCTTTAAAAAAATATTTAGCAATATATAGCACTGGGTGACCTATGTCCCCCGCGCGTGCGCTCTAGTGTTAAAACCACGTAACATATTTTGATGTTTTTAAGCTATTGCATAGCTTCTATCGCGGGCCTTGAGCGCGGGGACCGAATCGAGAAATTCCGTAACGAAAAAACCTCACGCTCCCCACTCCGACGGGCTCGGAGGTGTGGCTTGAAGGCATGCTATGCAATAGCTTTACCGCGGCAGTCCCCGAGTGCCACACGTCTTTTTTTTTAATTGATATAGTCGTTCTTATGGAAGCCTTGAGTATATAATTTGTTATGTTTTTGACAATGCGGAAAAGCTAGTTATACCTACATAATTGTTACATTAATAGTTTGAGTACTTCTTGTACCTTCAATTTTATTCGTAGTTTTAAACGTCCCAAAAGGAAACCCATTTACAAATCATCAGCTCCACCAAATAACTTTTATCAATATTCAAATAGCGCGAACTTTTTTAAATAATGAACACTGAAGTGAGTGTCGATTACGTTTTCATTAAAAATAATTGCCGCTTCGGGCTTTGTTACAGATCAATATCCAGTTTTAACAAGAATTATTACAGCGAATCGAATGTTCCAGCAAATGTGAAATACGGTGAGTTTTTGTATTCAATATTACTTCTCAGTAGCGCCTCTGCTTATTTCAATTTCGATTGAGCATTTTGTCTGTAATTACTATATAATGGATGCCTAAAATTTTCACTGTTTCTAGGATATGAGTTTCATCAATTTTGATGGATATGGGTTATGTTGTGTTGTTAGCTCTTATTACGTATCATTTTAGAATGTGAATCAGATTTACAATGACATTCTAAAATTTACAATATAGAGATAGAAATTGATATTTTTCTTTTCATTTCTAAAATAAAAATACATTGTATGATATCATTTTTACACAGAATTAACCAAACTCTTCAAAACGAATCAAAATCTTATTGTAGGTAATGAAAGGTAAGTCAATTAATGTAAAATCTTTGTGAGATTTAATAACTTGTATTATTTTATTTCTTTTATGACAGTGAATAATTGATATTGTTAAAGAAACAAACCACAAATAAGTAAGTCTTCTAGGTCCTTCGAGTCGGTCCGTTAATTTAAAGTGTACATATTAGACCTAGTAGGATCTAAGGTAATATCATATGTGATGGTATCCAGGGTACTAAGCTAAGCTCCAGTATTAGTACACAAGCCTTCAAAGGAAGCCTAAGTCTCTGCACTAGAGACATTAGTGTATAAAGAGATGCAAGCTGGCAGTAATTAAATTACAATTTATTTAGTCAGAATATTTCTTTCGATTATCGTCATATTATATTTTAAGCTATTAATATTTCCATTTTAAAAAGAATCTTTAATTACGAAAAATCGAACATAGGAATATTCGGCTAGCCTTCAACTTTACTAGAAAAAAAATGTTCTCCTATTGAAGTGAAACTGCTTTAGGCGCGTTGAGAGTAAAATTTCAAGGTCATGTCATGGCAATACCGTCACATCATAGAGTAAGACGACGATTTTGGTATCTTTGAATCTTGCCAAAGAAGTTTCACTTCTGACACGTGTGCTCATCACACACGCTCTTTTTTCCACTATCGTAATATGTATCATTCCAAAAAGCAACACATACCTAAGTATGTTTCAGGAATCTAGTTAACCGTTCCTTTTGTTACAGATTCGCAAAATGTGTTCAGTCGATTTAAGAGAAACGTGCCAATTATGCTGTCACAATATTTCAGAGAGACCACAGTCACCGCCGGTGTTGATGTAAGTTGAAATATTTCTGCTATTTTGTAGTATAATATCTTGGAATTATTAAATAACTTCGCAAATTCAATAGAGCTATATGTTAAGAGAGTAGTGAGCTGCTTTCCAAATAATTTACCAGTTACCACATAATATTATATTGAGTTCATTAACAAATGTTAATGTTACATCATATTATTTCTACACTACTTTTTACATAACCACTTAATTTTATGTTGGGTTCATTAGCAAATTTAAATGTCGAATCATATTGGATTTAAATCTCATGTGTATTTTTATTGATTAATCGCACCTCGTCTTTAGTAAGTTGTGTCTTGAGTTCTATTCCCGTTCGAGAGTAATCATATATAATCTACGAAACAGGCGTGAAATCAATCTACCCGAATTGCCACAAGAGTATTTTTTGTGACAATATACGAGTACATAGTACAGTAGTAATAATATTATTTAACTGATTGATTCGCATATTGAACTGTTCAAAAATGCTTTTTGAATTTGGTTAGACACGTTCATACTATCCGATACAATCAAAATCGAGGTCGACATCACATTCATCTTAGTGGATGGAGGCAGGAAATGTTGCTCAAATTTAGTGTATTGTAGTTTGGGTAACAATATAGGTACTCGTAGTTATAGTTTGTGAGGAAAATCGAAGCTTTCAATTATTTTATCGTTATTTTTAAACACAATAGTCTGTGAGTTAAACAACTTTCGATAAATTATAATTTCGAAATAATTAATTATATAATTGAGGAATAAAAAAATACATGACTGTCTCAAAAAATAATTGATTTACTCAATAATTATTCCCTACATAATATAAATAATTTATTACAATGGGGTAATGTGAGATCAATTTAATTGCAGTTTAAAACAGGACAAAAATCTATCACATCACAATAAAGTTTAAGATGTGTGTACTGTCATTACCCAGAATACAAAAGGTATCAAAATATAGACGAATCTCATAACAAGATGTCTCCAAACAAAATGTAGAACGAAAGAAAAAATAATATTCGTATATCGTGTGTAAATGACAAGACAAATCCTAAATCGTTTAAATTCTGATTGTTTGGCTTAATCAAACAAAAGATTTGAATACGAAACACATTACAAAACTAAATCGACTGGAATCTAATAAATGGAAACCATACAGCCTCTTACCACCTAATTGAGCTTTTTAATATAAGCAATACTGTGTTTTATTCCTCTCAAAATACGGCTCACTTTCATGAATTACGAATGTAATTATACTCGAAGGACTCGTGAAATGTACCGGATAATCAATTCTGCGTGAATTGGAATAAGATCGGAATTTATTTGTTGTAGGTGAATTTACAGTGTGTAGTCAACGGCCCCCACCCGGCGAGGTTTATTTGGGAGAGGGATGGTATTGTTATATCCTCGAACACGGATTCAAGGTAAGATTTAGTGTTTATTGTAGTTAATTATTTAAGAGTTCGACGTTTAGTATTTATTTAATTGCGAAAGTTTCGACTGTATATTAATAAATAAATAAATGAGTTTTAAGTGCCATAGTGTTCATTTCACGTCCACTATAATTAGTTAGAAAAATACGTAAATATAGTTTGTAATGTGGGAACATATAGGTCGATATAAAAAAGCTAAGGTCCTGTATTATTTAAATCAGAGATTCTACCACAGTAAGTTCTCATCAAACAGGATACCCAAAGCTCGTACCAAAAGGAATTAATAATTTCGAACATTTATTCGAATCGTTGAATAATTATAACTTAAGTTTGGGAATAATTAAGAAAGTTTTCAATACAAAAGTATTGATGAGGATTATTTTATAATTACGTTGTTTTGTAATTGAAAATATTGGAGCGAAGGTTGAATCAATAATCCAATCTTTTCAACCTGAACGATTTCGATTCATGCTTGTCCGCTTTGCCTTCGCAGGAAAATAATTATATTTATGAGTAATAGGCCGGTATTTGTATAACAGAAAGTCGTGTAACTAACACGACTAACGTATTACTCAAGAACGGATTGAAATGATTTTTAATTTGAAAATTTGTAAGGCTTAATTTTTATTAAAATAAATGTAGTAATGGTTAACTCAGTTCTCGTTCGTAGAATAGCACTCAAAGTTGCAGTTACAGTAGCTTTATGTATGGATTAAGATTTATTAATAATGCTTTATATACCTACATGAATAAATATATACAGTTTAATAGTGTAATAAAATGCAGTTTTTTATACGCAGCAACTTCAAGGGTACTTTTCAAGAAATACCTATTACTAAATCATCAGTATCAATTAAGTATTTGCTTGTGTATAATATATCAGTATTAATTTCTCCTCAAAGGTACGCGATTGGCCAAACAATGGCCGCGGATGGTGGAGTGGTCACGCAATTGAATATATCTCATATACGAGTGGATGATGGCGGACGGTACGCATGTGTGGCCCATCATGGGGAAACGGTTGTAAGCCATGAGGACAGGATTAATGTTTATGGTGAGTTTTTGAATATATATGATGGTTTTTTAGTTTCTATAGGTACTTAAGGTACTAAGGAAGGTTCTCAGTTGTATTCCTATAGACTTTTCTTTGTAACGATAGTCTTATTAGGTAATATGGAAGAAGACTGAAGAGGCAAAAAAGGTCTTAAGCTTTATATTCCGGTCCCTATAGGAAATTAATGAGCCGATTAATATGCGATGCTATATATAAAAATGTGTGCGTGTGTGTACACACGTAAGAAGTGAAACTTCTTTATGACCTTATTTTTAAAAAAAATCTTTACTATATGCAACTTTACAGAAATACGTTGAATCACGCGTGGTAGGGATAAGAAAAAGATGGCGCGTAACGGAAAAATGTCACGCGTAACGAAAAAATGTTAGACTAAAATTTTTTCCAACCCCGATAAAGAAGTTTTACTTCAAATATGTATAGGTATATGTAAAAAATACACTATCTAATATCATGTTTTATAAACGAAATAACATAGGATGAATTAAATAAACCCAGGAAATTATCCAGACGACTCAAGGAATGTAATAAAAGCTACGATAAAAAATGCAAACAGATAATACTTGAATCTAAATTCTATCCCTTATTGAATAAAGTTAATTTTTAAATGGTAATGAATACTAAAGAAAGCAGACACTTTTGTATTGGAAAAGTTTCCTGCTGTTTATTTATAAACTTCAAGTTGTATTTAATTAGTTGACAAAGGAATGCTTCCATAGAATATTGTATTGAAATTATTGTTTTGTATTTACTGTGTTTTATACTGAATGACATCTTTATTATGATAATACCATACTGCAACTAAATATTATATCAAAATGCTTTGTTAGTAGAACTTCGTGAAAACTTTTTTGGACGAACTATTTTTTCCTGTGATTTTTTCCAACGATAAATTCGTTTACCTAATTATAAAATCATACGAATGTAGCAGTTCTATTGGTCCTAGATTTAATTTCATAAGTTTGTATGTTTATCAAATACCGATTTGTCTTTAGTGTTGAAGGTGTTTTGTTTAGTGTTTAGTATTAGGCGGATATTTCTTGATCTTCAAATGTTATAGAATAGAGGGTATAAGTAAAAAGGGAACTTATATCACATGATAAGGGTAGAAAGCTAAAAAAGCCAGCAAATCACTTCAAAATCCTATCAAATTGGCGCTAGAAAAGCAAATATAATCGTATGAACATGAATAAGTCACGTTTAATCCACGTATTATTTCGTAGCAATACCGTAGCAGTAACGTTGTAGCGTAGCGTAGCAATTGCTACGCTGTTGCTACGTTATTGTCAACCGATGTTTGAAAATTAACACCATTAGGTTATAACCTTTGTCACTTTGAGGCCTACTATATATATTTACCCGTTTCAAATGGTAATATTACTCTATTTTAAAAGTACCTAAATTATAAAAAAAGTCTTAGTAATTGCATATTAAGTAGGAACATCATAGTGTTGCATAATAAATAACATGGTATTTTTGTTCTAGGTCCTCCATATAAATAACATGGTATTTTTGTTCTAGGTCCTCCATATATACGAACATTACCTCCTATCAAAGTACAGAGTGGCCAAAGTGTGACTTTAAAATGTCCATACTATGGATATCCTATAAGGTAAATCTTTAAGATAAATTATATAAAATTTTGTTCAGTTCATAAAATAAACATACATATACAAAATACAAATATTCGTTTATCAAATATAAGCTTTCTGGCCGCACTTATATAAACAGACATTGATTAATTCTCGTATTTCCATCTCTCTCATATTTAAGCAATTTGACGTACGAAAGAAAGAAACAGAATATCGATTAGTTTCAATTCTAATTACAAAAGTTTATAAGTTCAAGCCTCGACGTCTATCAAAGTTTTTTCTCTGCTATTAATAAAATTTTCCTATTTCATATTGAAAAACTACGAGTTTAAGTGTCTAGCAAAAGCTTTTATGAATAAAAAATTTTATCTCACCATTTTCATTTAATTAAAAAAGATAACTGAACAGAGGTTGGTTTTAATTAATGTTTATAATAAAGGCAAAATATTGGGTATTCCGTTCGTTTTGTATATTTCTGTTTTAAATATTGTTGATGTATTATTATAGGTGTAGATATTTATTATTTATCGAAAGACTTTTAACTTTGATCTATTGATTATAATCTATAAATTATAATCTACTAGCGGTCCGCCCCGGCTTCGCCCGTGGTACATATTTACGTTTTCTCTACATAAAAACCATCCTCGTACTTCAAGGAATATAATAAAAAAAGAATTATCCAAATCGGTTCAGCCGTTCTCGAGTTATGCGCTTACCAACACATTTTGCGATTCATTTTTATATATAAGACTAGCGGTCCGCCCCGGCTTCGCCCGTGGTACATAATTACGTTTTCTCTACATAAGAACCATCCTCGTACTTCAAGGAATATAATAAAAAAAGAATTATCGAATTCGGTTCAGCCGTTCTCGAGTTATGCGCTTACCAACACATTTTAGGATTCATTTTTATATTATAGATTTAGAGAACTACTAATTGATAATTTATTTTGAACCTACTAGAAACTGAGTAGGTACGCATTCGAGAAAAAAAAACTGATGATATGGCGCCAAAAATCCAACATTGCTTTTTATTCCCCATTAACGCTGTAGCGTGCCAGAGAAATATCCACATAGATATGAAACAATAGCTATTGCTTTAACCATTCATATATAATTTCCAATATTGCAATCATGATCTAAACTAAAATTCTTATAATATGCCTATTTAAGCAAACTATACTTATTTACCTACCCATGCATAATTATAAATTTACATTCTAACATTTAAACAAATTCTAGAGAGATCACTTGGGAGTACAGAGGCAAAGAAATAACCTCAGAACAGAATCGCTACAAGCGATCCGACAAAACTGAACTAAGCGTAGAAATATACGGCCGTAAGCCCAAATTAAGAAAGCGCGATGTATCGAACAATGATGGAGTTTTAGTTATAAATAAAGTTAGTAAAGCTGAGAATGGGGCATCTTACGCGTGTATAGTCAGGAGTCCGTCTGGGGAAATGGCTAAACGTTCGTTTGATCTGCAAGTTGTGGAAGCTCCTCAATTGGAAGATATTCTATTAGCTCCTGACCTACAAGAAGGTCAGATTGTGCAGATACATTGCAATTTGAAGAGCGGTGATTCGCCGGTTTATTATTCGTGGTTGAAAGATGGCAGGAAAATACCGTCGCACTTGAAGGTAAGACAATTTTCTTCTTTATTCTGTTCTGTCAATTTTGTGTCGTGAACTTTTCTGTATTCGAGGGAGTGTTATTTAGGAGAGTAGATTTATTTATATTTTATGTTAAGCTTTTAAAACCTTCCCAGTCACTAACAACAACTTACTTGGTCTTATTTTAAAATTCATGTTATGTTTAATGTACACAATTTAACATGTAGCCGTTTGTTGCAATATTGAAGATCAATTTTTTTGATCAATTTCGATAAATTACTAAAACACAAATATTCTTATAAACTTTAGGTATATTAATAATTCTTTCAAAGTACATAGTACAGCCCGTTGAACACGATCCAAAATCAATACCGAAATGCCAAATATATCGGTTGGGAAATCCTGAAATTATTGTAACCCATTACATAACCTAAATTACCGTACACAATATTCCAAACATGATGTTATCTAACGCAAATTTAATACCGACATAAGGGTTAATCTGTTAGGTAGCGATTATGTAAGCACAGTATACAGATATAACCAGTAGGGAAGCTTCAAACAACACGTCCGAAATGGCTCACGCACACAAGCAAGCGACTTTACGAGAATCGTAAGATAATTATCACAATATTGACAGATATAAGAATACCCTTACGATTATTGTAAAGACGCTTGCTTGTGTGCGTGAGCTATTTCGAACGTGGTGTATGAAGCTTTCCTACTGGTTGTATCTGTATATTGTGATGACTGTGTGTGTAATATTAATTTGATGTCTTATCTGCTGTTAGCGAAGTTGTAATAGCATTTTGTTAAATGGTAGGTAACTGATCAGCTTTGAAGACACGTGATTCATTTGTTCTATTTATCATTCAGAAATTAGGCATTTGACATGATCAGAAAGAGTTGTAACATGTAACACTGACTACATATTTTCTGGAAGTAGATTTTCTATAAAACATAAATGATGAATTATTTTATTCATTAACCGTAAAAGAAATAAGAAGTAATTTTCTCATAAACTAACAATACAAAAGCCACTATTAAATAATTTATAAAGTATGGAAAGTAAATCGTGTATAAATTTACGTTAACACAATAAAATACGCTTTATTTGTAAATGTATTAAAGCGTATATCTATCCTTCATAAGAAAACCATTCCTTCTCTACATTTCTCTATGATATATTTATCTATCTTGCTTCCTTGACTATAAAGAATTTCTTCAACAGATAGTCGAGAGGAGTCTAGAAGTATTCAGTGTGCTTATAATCAAGAATGTATCATTGGACCATTGTGGTACATACACTTGTGTAGCCGCCAACCATGTCGCGAAGGTGAATCGGACTGTCAATTTGTATATAAAAGGTGAGATATCTTTAGCCTTGTTTAATACTAGCTTTGCGCCCATGGCTTCGCTCGGGTATTCAAAGGAAATTCTTATAGCAATGAGACATTTCTAAAAATAAAAATATCTATATATACTTACTTATATATTGCACCAGTCAAAGTATGTTTCTCTCTAGACCACTAACTATTTCTATTATAAAATCGCTCCGTCGTGACGTAAATATTATTAAAAGATCACTCCGTTGCGATGTGAAAGACAAATAAACCAAAATACTTTCACATATTGTCTATATATCAATCTATATCTACATACATTAAACGTGAAATATGACAAAGAACACAAACACGCTTTCGCATTTATAATATTAGTAAAGACACTTGCACACAGGGAATTGTAAAAAATTTATTTAATCGGTTCAATAGTTCCTGAGATTAGCACAATCAAACGAACTCGTCTGCATCATATTATAGTTAGTTTATGTGTAGGTATGTCGATATAGATTGATATATAGACATGTGAAAGTGTTTCTGTTTATTTGTCTTTCACATCGCAACGGAGTGATTTTACAATATAATTTTATTTCTGAAAATAGTAAAAGTAAAAAGAGATATTCTTTTACCACGGTAAAACATCTCATTCCCATGAGAATTGCCTTTGACTACGCGAGCGAAGCCGCGGACAGAAAGCTCGTTTTGTTATTATGAACACTTTTAGAATAAACTCCGTCTTTCTCTATAAATAAACTCCGCTGATTATTACATTGTTTATAGTTTCAATAGATACTTATTGTTCTTTGGTACAATATTTTCTAATTTACTGCCAGAAATTCTCACTTCCAGAAGCTAATTCATGTAAATGTAATTATTCGAATACCAAAAAGCAATTAAAAGTAAAAATAACTGATATTTATACCAGCTCTACAGAAGTCCACAGACTTTGTTTTATTAATTTCATATTCCCGTGTATTCACGTTATTTTTCGAACACACTAAAGTGAAAATACTTTTTTTTCCAAATTCCAATTTGTGCTTAGAAGGCTTTAAAAATAACTAGACAAAAGCACTACAAGACAAAAAAACATGTATATTTCATGCTATCCTGCTCTATGCAATCAATTAAACTATATTTCAATACAAAATATTATACACACAAACAGTATTGATATCCGAAATACGAACATTCATCAGTATTATAACAGTTAAAATTGCTAAATCACCGACATTACAAATTCATAGTATTTCAGCGAAGTTCAAACATAGCAATCGTTAAAACAATGCACGTTACAATTTTTTAATCTAAAACAAATCGACAGATATAAAAATAAATTGCGGTTTTTAATCTGTAAATCCGTTGGCGCCATAAAGCATTGCAAACGACTCTCATAACGATCTATGTCGGATATTTTCATTCCGCGAATGTCAGGTATTGCAAGAAATAATCCCGAAATATGAACGTTCATTTTTATTTTATATTGCAAATATTGGACGTGAATTACTGGTATGTTAGTTCTATAACAGATTGTTTAATTGGCTTTAGATATTTAATACTAGCTGTGCCCCGCGGTTTTACCCGCGTTGCTCCGCTCCTGTTGGTCTTAGCGTGATGATATATAGCCTATAGCCTTCCTCGGTAAATGGGTTATCTAACACCGAAAGAATTTTTCAAATCGGACCAGTAGTTCCTGAGATTAGCGCGTTCAAACAAACAAACTCGTCAGCTTTATAATATTTGTATAGATTGCAAATATTGGACGTAAATTACTGCTATATTAGCTCGGAAATGAAGGAATGTTTAATTAGCTTTAAATATTATAATAATGGAAAATGTGATATTGTTTTTGGCTCCTGTACATGAAGGTATGCATGTTAGTTGTAGCAATTAAATCATGTTTTCATTTATTGTTGTATGCTATAAATTAATTAAAAAGAATAAGTATATGAAATGTAAAACAATATTTTAATTTACAGTACTAAAATTTTGTTATTAAATCAACACAATATCTCAACATCTAAAATTGTTATATTTGTGAAAGGTCAAATGTATAATTAAATTTTCAGGCATATAATATTTGGAAGCTATAATAATAACAACATTCATTACGCTCAAATCACTTTAAATTATCTCGTTAAAATATCGAAATTTCAACGTTAATTTTCTAAAAATAAGCGGAGACGATAAAATAAGTTGGAACTCAACAGCTATTGAATATACTTAGGTCAAGGGAGGTCTTAATGACGACGTACTTTAGGATTTAACACTCGACGCAGAATGACCTGGAGTTGATGATTTGCTAATTTTATTTTTGTGTAGATTGACGTATTTTCTGCGTGTGATTTTGACCTACTTTAGAATATAGAGTTTTGTTGCCTGTTTAATTTTAATTAAAATTCCATCACTGTATGTATCGTATCTGAAACTGGGCCTTTAGACAAACGTACCTAACGCCATGGAATAGAAACTGCTAACGCTAATTATTGACATAAGCTCATGAGATTTTGGTAATGGTTCGTTCACACTACCAAAGACGACGACGACCACGACCAAAATTACAATCTTGCCGAAATTTGTTCAAAATCAAAATTAAAATCTCCCGTCATTCTAGTACTCGGAAATAAAAAATTTCGAGGTCAATTAATTAAAAAAAAATAGGTTTTTTGCGATTTTCGCCGAGACGGTAAGTTTATCATACAATCACCTGAACCAAAATTGTAGATCATCTAATTATCTATAAAAAGGTTAAATACGTTTTTTTCTAGGAGCCACCGTTTCTATGAAAATCCTGTTTGTTTATCCATTGATCTCAAAGATTTTTTTACAAAACACCAATACGACAGGAAATTCTTAAATTTCATTTTTAATTGTGTTTTGCACAATTTTATTTAATTGCGACTGGATGAAAATTTTTTCCGTGGTCGTCTTTGTCGTTGGTAGGGTGACCGAATCCTTAGGCAAAACATCATACGCTTATGTCAATTTCTATCGATAGCGTATTCTATTCCTTGGCGTTTTGACGTTCGTCTCGGCCTGCTGGTAAGTGTTTTTATAATGCTCACATTGTGTACAACATTAGTAATTACCGTTTTGATGGTACCGTATAATACGTATGCACAGTTAGACCCTGAATTCAACTCTATTATTTTTTACTAAATAACTAGATCGTAAGTTCTTCAAAAACCAACTCTTATTGTGTACCTTTTACTTAATAGTACCTATAACCAGTGTCAAAATTAATTATAATTCGAAATTACTACTTCATACAGTCAACATACTATTTGCCATACTAAAATGAAAGCGGTTGCCTGGCAGAGATCGCTTCAAAGCGATAAGGCCGCCTATTTAACATGTTGTATCTGTCTTATATTATGTTTTTTTATTTTCTTTTATTTTCTTCTGTATGTGTGTTAAATAAAGAATTTTGTTTTGTAGTGTATTGTAAAGCGACTCAACGCACTACTTACTTTGGGGCTGATGTTTCAATCCTTGTTTAAAACCATTCGTCAAATATCGGAGAATATCAAGGATCAATGTTTAATTCTACCCATAAACAAACATAGTGTCCTAATCTTAATTCATATATATTCATTCTCATAGTGTCCTAATCTTAATTCTTAATCTAAACAATAACCTCTGACAGTTGCACCAAAATGGAGCGAAGAGCCACAGAACACGTCTCTCCTCCTGGGTCGGAACGGGCATGTGTCCTGCAAGGCGAATGGTTACCCGCAACCTCAGACACATTGGTTGAAGAAAGATGGTATGTTATTATGAAAAGCAAACACAAGAAAACTTTACACTTAGAAATAATTAAAGACTTTAACGGATTTTAAACGCGATTTATTTGATTTTATTATTATATTATCTGACGTTTCGCGTTCCGTAATGTAATGAATAAATAGCGTTAAAGTCGGTTAGTCTTCAATTTCTTAAATGGTATGTAATTAACAAGACTCAAGACAACAAGACTTACAATTGTTAAAAGGTCGTCAAAAGATGTGCAAGAATACACATAATAGGAGACCTTGATGCCAGTTTTATTTCGTAATATCCATGTTTATTGTTTATAGTAATTCAAGTATGAAAATGTTTTTCTAATTTCCAACATTTTGCCTTGGTACATGATTGATTACTTTTACCAAAAAACAATATTACGAGATGCAAAATAAGACCCTCATTCAAAATAAAAACAATTCTGTTCATGCTGTTTTTAAAAACCGTTATTATTAAGCCTTGTGTAAAGGAGATTACAGAATTGTTTACTTGAGTTATTTAGTCAAAACATAGGTCGTAAATTGTGTTCCTAAATCCTAGATCCCGTTAGAAATTAGATCACGATGATACTTGCATAACCTAAATATATATATCTATACCTATGTGTATATCTAGAATTTGTAGGGTCCATTCGCTAAGCTCTGTGTATAATCGGATTAACTGAATATACGATTGCATAAAATACTATAATTTTACGTATGAGCTTCAATATTCAAGCCATTCAATGGTATTATCCTAATATTGTGCATGATTATTTCTAATGCTGCTTAACCGATTTTAAAAGTATTTTCTATTCAAATGAAATTATATGAATAAAATTTAATTCTTTTGAAAAAATAATAAGGTATCGAATTTTGGTTCAAAATATTTGCGCAGATTTTATTTAATGCTTAAAAAAAAGAATTGCATTTAATATTTGACGCAATTTTAACAACATCTTACATAATATTTTCATACGTTTCTCCATATTATATGCCTTTTGAGATTTCATAAGTATAATAATCTCACTATGCAATAAGAGCGGAGAAGCAATCGAAATTTAAAAACTGAAAAAGTATAATCAAATCTTTCTTGATATATAAAGCGCTGATAATTTATTTCAAACTTTTAGTATTTAGTACCTAACTTTTAGTAACTAGATCTATAATAACAAGCTTTTGTTGTACATATGCTATGTAAAAGATATTTTTTCTTTGATATACGGTGCGCGAAAAGCTAGTTCAAGCGAAGAGTGAACCGGTACCTACTAGGGAAGCGCGAACCATCTTAGACCACATCTTAGCTTTCCATCAGGCGAGATTGTTGTCAAGCGCTAATAAAAAAAAATAGTCTAAAAAACATTACTTCTAATTATCAATTATAACTAAGTTGCTATAATAAATTCCACTCCAACAGTGGTATCAGATACCTGGAGACCAGTGCTAGAAGTGGCTGGTGGTGGGGTGCTCAGTTTGTCCAACGGGTCCCTTATATTCGACTCTGTGTCGCTCTCTGATGCTGGTCTATACACTTGTCATGTGGAGAACGGTGTAGGCGAAGCATTGAGCAAAACTGTGTGGATCTCTGTTAATAGTAAGTTTTTTAATTGTATGTTAAGATGTGTGGTGTTTAACCCTTAATTACTCGCGTCCATATAGTTACACTTACGCTCGCGT
>CAJQZN010035635.1:428-14999 GCA_907164685.1 Colias eurytheme | reverse complement strand
TGCATTCGCATTGGGATGTACAATCTGATTAGAAAATAATGAGGACAGCATATACAATATACATAGCTTTGATTTTAATTCAACAGATACAAATAATACAATCTTTCTGAAATATTGTTTCCTTCTGGGATTTCAATATAGATTTACATCCGTAAACCGAACAGTTTGTGCGCGCCATAATAGAATATGTAAGTACCTATGTATAATAAAATTATTACACATAAAATACGACTGCGTCATCCTTTCGCGCTAGGTAAAGCAAACTAAGCGTGTTTGCTTTACGCGGCCCGCGTCGCCCGACCCCCGCCAGTTCCCCTCCGTTTCTCTGCACAAGTACATTCGTCGCACTACTGTAGGAAATAATGGTAATACTGTGATATTACTGTTGATGATTATTATTTTTATATCTGTGATTAAATCTTACAATTTTAAGATTAAATTGTGATTTGTACTTTTTTACAATGAAACACGTACAATGAAATAAATCACCTTTATCGCAATTTGGTTTGTTTTATTTTTGTGTATCTCTTCTATTCTTAATACATAATCCTTCCTATCATAAATATATCTCATATTATGTATATTTTTATTATGTATTATGTATTTAACTTTCAAACAATATTACATAGAAATTGTATGGAAAGACACAGACAAAAAAATATTTTAATTGAAGTCTTATAAAACTACAATGAGTTTAGTACGAGTACCGTATACTAAAGTTTTATATTATTGAAGAGGATATACAGTAATTACTTACTGATTATTATTATAATTGTAATATATTCAAATATTTTTTTACGTATTCCTACATTAAAATTGAAAATCATGTTTTTCATCAATAAAACCAATAGGATCATAAAAAACATCACGATTATTGCATATAACAACCATTTAATAATAACCTAATTAGCAATAATGTACAAATATTAAGAAAAAAATATTATAAAACATAGAATATTTCATGAAAGCACCATTATTGAAAAAACATGGCGAAAAGTTGCATGTTTCTTGTTGTTTTAATATCCGTATGTGTAATTGCTGTGAATTGTGGTAAGAATTCTTTGTCACTTTTGATATAAACAGTTCAAATGGTGCCTTATATTAATATTAAATGTTATATCTTTTACAGGGCAACCGGACAAAATGGTTATAAATGGTAAATTATGCCATTTTAGTGGCAATTTTATTTTACTCGCCTAATTTTAGTTCATTTGTTTATGTTGGTTACCGACATTACTTTCTTCCCTGGTCGTATGGGAATATTGTGTAAAAATTACAAGGGCAAGTAGAAATTATAAATATTATATTAACCCTTGTAATTTACACTGAAAACATGCCCGATTTCAGTTAACTTATAATCCTATTCACGTATTCTTTTTTTCAATTTTGGCAACCTTCTTGCAATGTTTGCACAAGTTCCGGTAGAGCATTTATAAAAAAACAACAACAACAAAATAAGATGAGCACAGCACTTAGTATCAATAAATTAATCCTGGTCTCTCACATGTTTGTGTGAATACTTGTGCTCTTTAGTTCAATTAGTATCAGTTGTATATAATATTTATATCCTGCCCTGTAAGTTCATCTTAATCGAAATTATACTCTAGGAGCAATATGGACAACTACTTTTATTTGTCACTAGCTTCCGCCCGCGACTCCGTCCGCGCGGATGTCGGTCTTCGCGTGGATGGTTTATTTCTCCATTTTGAGTAACTCTGACAATACCATCTTATAAATATCTATTGGACTCAAATACGGCTAGGCCTATAATAATTATACCCAACGTGTGTTCGCTGTTCTACAGAACAACATCTATGGATAAAACTGAAAAATTAAGATTATTTTTTTTCTTCGTATTTTTTCAGGATAAAAAGTATCCTATTTTACGCCCAGGATAATAAGGTATAATTATACCAAGTCATCGAAATCGAACCGTTAGTTTTCACGTGATGTCTTCACATACAGACAGACAGACAGACAGACAGACAGACAGACAGACAGACAGACAGACAAAAATTTTTTTAATCACATATTTGGGTTTGGTATCGATCCAGTAACACCCCCTGCTATTTATTTTTTCAATATTTTCAATGTACAGAATTGACCCTTCTACAGATTTATTATATGTATAGATAATATTTTCAGAATTGTACGATCGATTCTTTTAAATAAGTAATGAGTTAAATTAATCATGTCGTAATGTTTTAGTTGAAAATAACAACAAACTTCAGAATACGGACCAACAAACTGCAACCGTCGACCAAACAAGTGGATCATCGAAGGATTCAGGTCTTGTATCGCCGATGGCAAAAATGATGTTGGGTTCTGTAAGTAAACAGTACTTTTTAATTTTTTATAACGAATAAATAAATAAATGAAAGTGTCAATACTTAATAAAAGCTCAGTTTATAAATGTTAGAAAAAAATACTAAACCCATTCTAATTATCTTTTTATCTTTTACTAATTATACCTAGCTATATAGTAAATAGCCTATTTTATGAATATTTGATGATTTCCAATGATTAACCCCAGGACATCTACTGTGCTGAGGATATCTTGTACAATGAAATATCTTGAATAGCACAGTCCAATTTTCTTTTTAATTAAACAAACGTTCTTTTTTTACAGGTATCTAAATTGATATAACCTCAGGAATTTTAAAGAATAATAATAAATAAAAAAACAAATACTAATAATAAGCCCCTGATGACTTGCCAGCACAATCTGAGTAATAAATAATAATGCTTCAATATTTGTTTTATTTATATCTTACAACAAAATTAAGAAAAATATTATCATATGTGTTATATTTCGCTCCTATTTAATAAGTACGGCATTGAAACGTTGTTATTATTTAGCTTAAGATCAACTTAAAAGAAAAGTATGTTGTATTCATGTGTGTGTATGTGTATGTGTATGTGTATCTTTGTCACTTAACTATTCCTAAACGTTAGGACCGATTTAATTTAATTAAAGACAACATTAATTTTGCTGAGTCAGCTATAGTAGATGTAGATATTTTAAAGCTTAATATACAAAACATGCCAAGACTGATACTGAATTAAGTATCTAGAATGAAAAATATGCTTCTTATTTTTTGTGCTCATTGAATCTTTTTCTTTACAAATTTACTTTGTTGTATGTAAAATATAAAATTTTATTACAAATTACAATTATCAATCAAAGTTTTCATGTACCACGACAACATATTTTACGATCGATTAATTATGAAATCGATGGTAATACACGATATAATAATATATATTTTTTAAATAAGAAATCTGTAATATAAAGAAAAAAATTGTGTTGATGGAAGTACTTAATAGTTGATGTTTGTATAAAATGGTCGGAAAAACCTTATTCGCATTTTTATTTATTTCATCTATAATAATGTTTGAAATAGGTGAGTGAGGGAATCTTTTTTTATAATATGAAACTTTTTCTAATTTTTGCAAAGTGAAACTTTTTCTAATTTTTTAGCACAGAAAATTATAATTAAAACTTATTATTTTGCAGCTTTAGCAACGGAGACGGTTATCAATGGTATGTCATTTTTTACGCAGTTCTATTATAAAAATAATTTATGAATGTTGGAGGTAGTACCTACGTAATACCATGTATATATAAATTTTTGCAACCTTCTTGGCTTCTCGCAATGTTGGCACAAGTTCCGGTAACGTTGTGTAAAAATATAATAAGGCTTTCATAGCCTAAAAAATTACACAATACTTAGTTTCAATAAATGTTTGTAGGTGGGCCCCCGTGCATCGGAGAACATATTTTTTTATATTTTTATTGTATAGCTTTTGAACCTTCCTTGTCTAGCCGCAATCGTCTGTTCTTTCGGACTATTAGATGGCATAATGCTTCACAATAAATGCGTTTGCGTGAATACTTGTGCTCTTCAGTTCAATTAGTATAATATAATATCCTGCGCATATTATTAATTAGTATATAATATCCCTCATCTTAATCGAAATTATACCTACTCTAGGAACAACGAGGAGAACTACTATTACTATTAGTTTTTGAGTAATGAGTTAAATCATTTCATAATATTTTAGTTGAAACAGCCAACAAACTTGAGAATACGAACGCGCAAAATACAAATGCAAACCAACAAAACAGTGGATCATCGAAGGATGCAGGTCTTGTATCGCCGATGGCAAAAATGATGTTGGGTTCTGTAAGTAAACAGTTAAGAAAAGATTATTTTTATTTAAAGTATTCATTTAAAACTAAATAGCCTATTTTATGAATATCTGATTTTTTCCAATGATTGAATCTAGGACATGTATCTATTTCGCTGAGGATATCTCTCGCAGCGAAATAGCACAGCCCATATTTCTTTTAATTCAACAAACAATTGTTCTTTTTTTACAGGTATCTAAATTGATATAATCTAGCCTTTCTGGAATTTTCAAGAATAATAATAAATAAATAAATTACAATAATATGCCCTTGATGACTTGCCTGCACAACCTGAGTAGGTAATAAATAATAATGCTTCAAAATTTGTTTTATTTTAATCTAACAACAAAATTAAGAAAAATATTATCATCCCTACTAATATTATAAATGCGAAAGTAACTCAGTCCGTCTGTAACGCTTTCACTCCTAAACCACTGAACCGATTTTGATGAAATTTGGTTCGTTCCTTTTTGACATCCGTGTGAAAAAATTTATAAATAAAGATAGAGTTTCCAGTGGTTTGATAATTCAATCTCTCTCCTCAGTGGTCAATCTACATAGAGATTATCCTACAGTGTGTCCTACTAGTGTTATAAATAAAAAAGTTTGTATTGGAAATTGTTATTGGAACAATATCCACCATGTTGTACATATTATATCCACCATGTTTGTTATTCTTTTATAACAAAAAAATCGCTGGACGGATTTGGATTAAGCTTTACTTATATTTTTATTTTAATATTGTTAGTAATATTGGTTATACATTAGAATAACACATGAGTTATATAAATACGTGATGTTGAAATCCAGGCACAGCTAATAGTAGTATAAAAGCGAAAAATTGTATTAATGTATGTTTGTGCTGAGGACAAGTGTCAAAAGTGAAACTTCTTTAACATGATTCAAAGATACTAAAACCGTCGCGTGAACGCGACCTTGACATTTTACTCTCAGCTCAACCCGCCTAATGAAGTTTCACTTCAAAAATCTGATCGTGTATGTAAAAAAATTTGTTCAGGAATACAATACTGTCTGGATAAGCACTAAGCAAGCAATACATAGGCTACATTATATCCGGATACCCCGCGAGTGAAGCCGCAGGAGCACGCTAATTATTGTTTGTTCATCATTCTCTGAGGGTTATGGGAAATGGGAAAATTGGATCGGACCTATTTGTAAAATTTCACTATAAGCTTCTGCAGCTTCACAGCGGAACTTAAAAGCAATTTGGACCATTTTTGAGCAATTTTGCTGATTTTTTTTTCTCAAACTAATAATTAATTTGAATCTTGTTTAATGTCAAATAAGAATAATTTTTGTTAATGTGTTTTTATTCGAACATATGATTAAAACAAACTATTAAATGTCTAATAAATTATTTTTATTAATAACAGTAATTTACATTCAGCCTTAAAACCTGTTAAAAATGTACCAAAAACTACACATTAAATAATCAAAATAATTAAGTTCTAATTAAATTCATTTAGATGTTTACCTACTGTTAAATATACTTTAGTCATGTTACGTACAAGATTAATATTTTTCTGATGAAATCTGATGGTTTTTCTTTCCTTCCATGTAAGCAACTACTTTTCTGTGTTAAATGTCTACCAATGCAAAGACATGATAAAATAATAATTGCCAAGGATTACACATCCAAATATTACAGGAGTCTATCTATGTTATTTGTACACTATGTTATATGTATTGCTTTATTAAAAAATGTGAATGATTTTTTTCCTTGGTCCCAATTCCCTAGTAAATTCATTGTAAATTCTACCAAAACTTACACGTACAATAAATAAAAAGTAAATTTTAATTCAAAAATATTTATAAATTTGACTATGAATAATAGATATGAATATTTATAAGTTTTAAACCAAAAATATTTATTTATTTACGAGTATATCACTTTTGATATACAGCAAGGACCTAGAAATGAATTAAGTCTTGATACTTGTTAAACTAGATTATGAAAGAGGACAGAAAATAAAAGATCATATTATTATTTCGGTTTAAATAGTTTTATTGCATAACTTAAAAATCTCTCCAGTTCTCCGTTGACATAGATGTGGAAAGCTGTAACAAAATGTTCAATAAATACATGAGCTTCATTTTGTAATTAATATCTGATTATTAATATGAAGCAAAAACAGGGATTTTGACACGCAACTGTACGAATATTTTGTCACGGTTTTACTCATGGCCATTGGCTTATACCGCCTATTTCATCGTACTTTATAGCCCTGGTCATTGATCGAATTATCTCTATCATTCATCATAGTCAATGAATGCCTTAAAAACTATATTTCTATTACATTGTTTTTAAACCGCAAGTTTAACAAGACTCTTACCAAAAGTCTAGCTTTGTCTAGCTAAAAATGTTCCCCACTTTTTTCATTTGTTCACCAACCGTAGATTGTTTGTTTTCATTCGATCCTGTCACCGCAGGCATAACTGAAAAAATGTTAAAATTAAATAATATAACTGGTTGTATAGAAAGAAGTATTATAAGGAAATTAGTAAAATACTCACTTTTCATCATGGCTCCTATGCCACCTAAACCTAAAATAAAATAAAATAAAAAAAATCAATCGATTTAAAAAAAAAATATTTTTTCTTACATTCGAACGCAATTAGGATTGAAAAATAGTATCCATACTAATATTATAAATGCGAAAGTAACTCTGTCTGTCTGTCTGTTACTCAATCACACCTTAACTACTGAACCAATTTGCATGAAATTTGGTATAGAGATATTTTGATACCCGAGAATAGGCTACTTTTTACCCCGGGACATAGGATAGGTTTTATCCAGGAAATCCCACCGGAACGGGAACTATGCGGGTTTTTCTTTGACTGCGCGGGCAAAGCCGCGTTCGGAAAGCTAGTTCAGAGTTCTAAATAATTAAATTAAGAGGGAAGCATATATGATAAAAAGCATATTTCGAAAATAAATAATAATTATCATTAACTAAATAACTTAATTTCCATTTTAAAGTAAAGCTTTCAAAAATGTTCCTTACCAGTGCAATGCGCAAAAGCAAATAATGTGGAGATAATGAAAGCGATAAACAAGAAAGATTTGGTATTCATTTTGGTGGGCGTACTTTTGCGACTCAATTAAATTCAAATTTGCTTTTATTTATATAGAGCAGAAGCGGATAAACGTGTTTCTTCATAAAAACCTTATCAATATCACGAAGCTAATAATATATACTATCATTACGCATTATACCATTGTATTTTTTTAATTAACTTTATATGACAGTAATAATAATTTTGAATATGAATAGTTTTTTTTTGTAGACAAACTGTTATTCACAACACCTATTTCAAAGCGGTAATTATACTTTTTTAATGATTACCCGCAATAATCATATCGTATTCCTACATTTAGAAAAACCGACCCGTGTTTCCCGGCTCCGGCACGACCCGAATGAAACAATATCCACACAAATTTCTAGACACCGCCCGAGCCACGTTCAGGCATGAATAAACTCACAGAAATTATAAGTGCAATAATTTTTGATCGAGCACCGGACGGGGCACGGACGGGGCACGGCTCGGTCGCGATACAGTGAAGCGTAAGCTGCGATCATTCATTAGAAGGTGGAATAGTATTAGAGCTCTCGGTGGCCAATTTGAACACTTTTTGTTAATGTAATTCGATATTATTTTTTCTCTTCTCACAGTTATCAATATTTCAGAATTGATTTCTAGTAATGAAATAAGTTTTTAGAATGTTTTTAAAGTGTTTTTAGAATTTTTTTTTTGCAATTAAGCATAGCACTCATTATATCCTTAATTTAGCATTTAGATGACCATAATATTATCTTTTTTTACGACGATAGATAAAACTTTCTAACAAAAATAAGTAAGACATTAAGAGTTACATCCGTTACATATCCATCACAGTTGTTTAAAAAAGCTATATGCTTGGGCCCAGGGCCCCTTGAAGTTATGGTTAAGTATCCAGGGATACTATGCCACAATAAAAACAAACAGATTAAAAAAAATCCTTCATTTGTAGTCTTACCATAAAAAAGGATGGGAAAGGGTGGCACTTTTTTTCGAAAATGTCGATTATCTTGAAAACCAAGGGACTGCCTATTTTTGTGAACTGCAAAACCGTTTTCTGCCCGCCATTACATATAACTTTCTGTAGGTATAATTGTAATACTTACAAAAAATATTTATCAAAGTTATTTCTTTACAATGTTTACCTACATAGTATAAATACACAGTATAAAACAAAGTCGCCTCCCACTGTTTATCCTTATGCGTGCTCAGTTCTTAATACTATTCTTATACTAATAACTTAATAAGTTCAATTTCTGTATAGATTGGTTCCAATATGTTGGAGGTGTCGGAAAAAATAAACCATCTGGGAGCGTTCAACGAAGATTTTCAGATAATAACCAAATTTAAAAATATCTACTATGTGTAGTGATGTAAATAGAGGTCTTCGATTTTTTTTTTTTGTGTTTAACTTTTCCCATATCTTTATAATTATGAGACATTGCTTTTTAACAAATTTCGAAAATTTGCAGCATGAACGATCGTGTCACTTGATTGTGCTAAGAGAATTGATTTTTTTCACAACTTCAAGAAACTGTAGACCTGAGTACCTATTCGATATGAATTTCAGCTTGTTACCACCACGCGTTCCTGAGAAAAAGGGTCTCGACACACGGACAGACAACTAAGGGTTCTGTTTTTTCCTTTTCAGGTTCGGAACTCTAAAAATAAGAAATTTGTTGTGCTTTTTTAATATGGAGTCAATATATGGGGAATTATTTTTCACATAAATTTTCAGTTAATATGAAAAAAGTTTAGAAACAAAACTTGCAGGTATATATATTTCTTAATGCAACTTTGCCATTGAACTTTTCTGTTTGTATTTACACTGCATTTTATAAGTTATTAATTATATAGCGTTATTACTTTTGTAAGGTGTTGATGGTTTGTATTGTAAAAAAAAAATGCAGTAAAAATTTTATACGAAGCCAAAATATCAGACACATACAGAAATACTGATCATTAAATGTGATGAAAATTTTAAAAATTATACAATTTTTTTGCATGAGTTTCAGAGTGCGTATCATCTTCGTTATATTTATTATCAACATCGATAAAGGCTCTATCAGTAAAACTAAACAAATTATTTTTTCAGAAATATGATTTTAAATGTATTTTATCTTATACTTCATTCATTGCCTTTGCTTTATCTATACTTATATATTATAAATGCGAAAGTAACTCTGTCTGTCTGTCTGTTACTCAATCACGCCTAAACTACTGAACCAATTTGCATGTGGTATGGAGATATTTTGATACCCGAGAAAGGACATAGGCTACCTTTTATTGCGAAATATGTACCACGGGCGAAGCCGGGGCGGACCTCTAGTTTCTTATATAGTTAACGTTGAGCCACAGAATAATAACTAGTAGCTGTTGAGCTTTTAGTCATAATGAGAACTGTATAGGCAAAGCTAGCAGTATCGAGGTTGTAGATATTTCAAGTACCTAAAGCACTAGGGTATAGATAACAATTATATATTATGTAAAAAAAACACTACTACTTATGTATAAGTGTGCACAGGCGATTATTCCGTAACTATTACAGATATCAAAAAACTCTAAACTGATATAGAAAGAACTTAACCTAATGAGTAAAAAAAATGTCCATAATATAAAAAAATAAAACGAGGATTTCTAATAATAAAATGTATAATACTCGCGTAGAATCAAACACAAGAAAATATTCTATTATATTTATTTTATTAAAAAATTACATATTATGTCTTCCTAGGAATCCTCTGATTCCTTTACTTTGCTTCTGAGATACTCCCGTAGCTTGTGGATTTTGGTCGTCCGCCTCGTTTTTATCCTTCACTGTAAATATTTTTACAACTTTTATATTAAGGATAAAAACATAATTCAATTATCAAGGATTAGAATAAAAACAAATTATTCTGATACTATATAATATATATAGATAGATTTGTAATTAATAAATTCCATATTTTTTAACTTACCTGTTACGATGTTACCGCCTGGATTAGCTGAAACAAATACAACACGCATAAATAAAGCTTTAGTAAAATAATAACCATTCTGTGTATTTAGTTACTTTTTGTTTTTTTTTTTTCTAAGTATTAACCCATATCTGAATTAACAAAATCTACGCATTCGTAGGTACCATCATTAAATACTGTACGAAGCATAATTAACAGTTTTATTATTTATTTATTTTTATTAGGTTCACTCTCTTACCTGTTGCATACGCCATTGCAATTACACAAGAAATTATGAGAAAAGACAAAAATAATGTTTTTGTATTCATTTTGAAAAATTAAAGTGTAAATGAAATGAACCTGCATTTATATTCTCTTTATATATTTACATATATCTATTGGACAATTATTTAATTTAATTAGGTCATAAATAAAATCACGATTTAGTCATATAAAGATAAATGTTACATTTTATCGTAAATGTTTTTGTTTTAAATAACTATTTATGTTTTAATGAATTCTTGATCTATACATATAACAAAATCGTAGGAAAGTCAAAACTATTAATTGATATTTTTTTAAATACTTGGGGTGTGATCTGTAATTAATCGATAAAGTTTGTATATTATTGCTTGTTTGTCTGTATGTATGTCCAGGCTGAACTCAAAAATTACTACATGCATTTGCTTTAAATTTTGGATGAATGTTATATTAATAACATGTTGGGTCACAATATAGGCTATATATTATTATCATCACGCTAAGACCAAAAGGAGCGGAACAATGCGGTTAAACAGTTACCGTTAAAACTAGCTAGTTAAAAATGATATCTAAAAAGTCTAATCTTGCCTTCAGGTTCTTTGACTCTAAAAATAACGTGAAAAGGAAGCGATGAATTGAAACAAGACCATACACTACATTTACATGCACATTTTAATTTATAAAAAAAAACGAAATTCTTTAAAATTCAACATTTCAACATTTGACTGCTATTTGGGGTGGTAGTCTCCATATGGACTAATCTACAGGTAACAACCAAATTCGGTCAATACATTTTATCAATCAATCAAGAATGAGGTTTTAATTTATTATAGTATGGAATCGATACTTTTGAAGTTGCTGCTTAAAATAATCTACTTTGTTATCTTGGTAAATCTCAATAAAAAATAAGAGAAGATACCATAAAATATTGTGTATTAGTAGGTAAAATTAAATATCCCATGAGGGTAGAGCTGGCAGGCTCTTAGCTAGTGTTTTGGCCTGGTGACGGGCAGCCGCCTAAGGGGTCACGGACGAACTCTACCATACCCGTGGGCCGTGGCCCCGTCGTTGATGCGGCTCGACGGAACATAGTGGGGTTTTGGTCGGTAGGAATCCGACACAATCCATGGCCCCTTCCATGGAGGCCGTGGGATTTCCCCACTTAAAAATAATTAAAATTAAATATATAAAATTACGTCTTATTCATGGTTATAGAGCATATAGACTCTATATTATAGAGGGTAACTTGTTTTAACACATAGGATAGGTTTTATCCCGGAAATTCCACGGGAACGGGAACTATACGAGTTTTTCTTTGAAAACACTGCCATTTTAAAATTTGCAAATCCAAAATTTCCGAAATAAAAATGTTTTTTTAAGAAATTGACATAATAATTAATCGTCACTACTTTGAAATCTGACATGAAAGGAAAGCATTTTTTTTATTTTTTTTTAAACTGGCCATAGAAAGCCCCATTAGTCATTTTTATTAATTTAGATAAACTTTTAATAATCATACTTTTTTAAAGTTACGCACACAAAGTCATCACCGCTTCCAACCACATTTTAATAAGGTAAGCAATATATATTATTACTAGATTTCCGCCCGCGGCTTCGCCCGCGTTTTCAAAGGAAAACCCGCATAGTTCCCGTTCCCGTGGGATTTCCGGGATAAAACCTATCCTATGTGTTAATCCAAGTTACCCTCTATATGTGTGCTAAATTTCATTGTAATCGGTTCAGTAGTTTTTACGTGAAAGAGTAACAAACATCCATACATCCATACTTACAAACTTTCGCCTTTATAATAGTATTAAGACTAGCTGTTCCCCGCGGTTTCACCCACATTGCTCCGCTCCTGTCCTTAGCGTGATGATATATCGCCGAAATGGGCTATCTAACACCGAAAGAATTTTTCAAATCGAACCAGCCCCCCTAGTCAAGTGGCTAACGTTTATCTACTGACAACGTTTATCTACAGCTTACGTCAATCTCATACATTCGTAGTCTATTCTATTGAACGCTACGCTAACAGAAAGCCACTTGACTAGGGGGGCAGTAGTTCCTGAGATTAGCGCGTTCTAACAAACAAACAAACTCTTCAGCTTTTTAATATTAGTATAATAGATTCCTCTATTTGTTGACACCACGTGGTGACCTCTGTGGTCTGATAATCCATGATGTGATTATTCTATAACGTTCTAGGTTAGTCTAGTTGAGAAAGTAGAGGCTTAAATTATTTCTGTGGAATGCATAGATGTTTAAAATATTATACTAGATCCATTAGAACTCCAATTACGGCATGAAAAAGATTTATTTCTAAATGATGTTTCACAATTCTTCTCTTCTCATTATCAATTCGGCCGGTATATTTTTTTTTTATGTATGTACTCCAATTACTCCGAGGTTTCTGAACCGATTTACGTGATTCTTTTTTTTTTTTTGATGTGGGATGGTGTCGAATTGGTCCTATCAACTTTATTCAATTTTATTCGGATAGGCCCAGTAGTTTTTATTTTATGAGCATTTTTGTCTGATCTCGATGACTTGATTGAAATGTAGGAAGCAACTTTGATTCACTTCCCGGTAACCGATTGAGCCTAAATTTTGTATACGTATGCAAATTGGATAGCGATGAAACATTATCATGACATAGAGCTGATTTGATGGTGGAATCGGAAGGTGGCCATAGGAACTCATTAATATATTGACTCAACTTTATCGAGTTCGGGCTCGTTTGATTCTGAAAAATACACTTAAAAGTACCTATTATATAAAAATAACTACGTTTAACGTAGTTATTTTTATTATTATGATGTAACTGACTTTATTTTTCCTTGTGAGGTTCGTCGTCGAATAATTTTACAATTATTATTTAGTACTTATTCTAATATACAGAAGGAACGAAGCAGTTTATCATGGCTATTTTTGCTAGATGTGCAGACCTAACTAATGGACATGGCTGCTCACAGAATAAATTAAGTTCAATTCCTATATCCTAAACCGAATACTTCAAGGTAAGGTTGAGCAATAAAAGTGTTTCATTAAAATTAATCTTTAATATATGTATTTGCTTTGAACGAAACTCACAATATAATAAACTACTATCAAATCACATAAATGTACATGTTGCAATATGGTTCTTTATTTTTGACTCATATTTCTTTTTTTAATACGAAAAAATGTATAATGTGATATGAATATTTAAAACATTGAAAATTAAAAAATATTATGTTATTAAATTATTTAATTTAAAATGAGCGGGCCGAATTTACAGCTCATTGTTTTTAACTCATAAATGCAAAATATATAAAATACAATCATAATTTAAACATTTTTTTTAGAACAATGAGTGCTGGTGATTTTGTCCCTGGCCTACGTCACTCTTTTGAGGATTATAATCCTGTGCTTTGTTGCTGTTACTTTCTGCAAAAAAAAATATATTAATTTTTATTTGATATTTTTGGTTTTATGGCATTCAAATGCTTTATAAATATAAATTAAAAAGGAATAGAATATGAAAAGATGCGGGTTCGAGTCCTGCCTCGTGATCGAATTTTTTCTATTCTTTATTAATTTATACATGTATTCATTTTACAATTGCCTCTGTATTATATCATAGAAATGAACAACAAATCAACAAAAAATTCTGATAAAAAGACAAAAAATGTTCATATTAAATAAACGAGAATAAAAAACTTACCGGTAACAATATTACCTCCCGGATTAGCTGCAATAAAAAGTAAAAGATAAATTATTTGCCTATATTATATACAATATACAATTAATTACTTTTTAATATTTGGTAAACAACCTTAGGTATTAGATACCATATAAACTTGAAACTGAAAATAAACTAACAAGCAAGCTAAAACTATATTTAAAACAAACCTGATGAATATGCTAGTGCAATGAGGCATGAAAAAATAAGAAAAGTTAGAAATATGCTTTTGGCATTCATGTTGTATAATGTAAATTATTACAAAATAAATAAAATTTCCTTTTATATACTGTTTGTAAATGGGCAATAAAACCTAAAATAAAATCATGGAATATAATGATTTTAACATCACGAATACCCATTATAGAATTTACTAG